>JAJQWJ010000002.1:85456863-85661863 GCA_023637945.1 Phaethornis superciliosus
GGGCTGTTTATCTTGTCTAACTCCTAGCCATCAACAACAGAAGCAGCAAATACACAGCTCTGACTAGTCTCCAGGAAAGCAGTTCAGCTAACTGAAATGTTGTAGGTGTAGAATAAAAGCTCTTGCATTTAAAAAAAATCTCAGTAGTTCATTTTGACACTTAAGTTGTTCATAGCTCCATTCTGTACTTTTCTGAGTTTAGGTAGGCACAAGCTACAACCTTTTTAGTGGTAGCAATGACTCCAAGGAACCTTGAACATTTTAAACATCTCACTCATCTGTGGTAAACCCATGATTTTTTTCTGCCATGTCAGTCTGGCTATGCAATTAGGTGATCAGTAAGACCTTAAAGGCTAGGTCCTTCAACCTTTGCTGTTAAAAATAGGTAACACACACAGTAAGATCACAGAGATTTCTCCTGGACATCATTAGCTTGACAGGCTCTCACAAGCTGGTAAGATAAAGGGGAGAAAGGCCCAAATGAAACTACTGATTTTGTAATTGTTACCCAAAACCTCTGAGCTCTTACATACACATGAAATTTCTATAGTTCAAGCTTGTATAACTCGCTAGCACTATACCCACGATGTTTGATTTCACATAAAACCACAGATTTAAAAATTTTTAGCTGAACCTCATGCAAAATACTGAATCTTTTAAACACTTGAGGAGATCAAATGCTTTGAGAGGACACAGTTCTATTAAACCTGAGACTGTTGCTCGATCTGGTATGTCTTTAGGCCTCCATGGGTTACCCATGGCATCATGGCACTTTTTGCTGTCTTTCAACTCACAACATACAAAAACATACAAGGAAACAGCCTTAGCTCTTAAGTTATACTTTCCAAGTTTGTAAACTCATAAACTAAACTAATTTTTAAAATCCTGTAACTTTTCATTTGTTTGCCCAGCTCCAGTTACTAGTCGCCACACTAGAACCACCAGCTGAACAGCAAACTGTTAACAAAGATCAATGTTTTATATTTCCTCAGTTAATATTTATTTTGCATGTATTCTTAAAACTGTTACATGGAAAGAGGGTGCACATACAGAACAAGTGTTGGCTTTATTTTCTTGCCAGCTATTAGACATACACAGATCTTTTGTACTTAATATTTATAGTGCAGATGCGTCTACTGACACGAAGTAGGATCAAGACATTTAATGAGAGGTGTTGTACAAAATAAACATTGTCACAGTTCTGCCACAAAGCACTTGCAGTTGGACAGCCTGACAACGCAATTGCTGCACTGTGTATTATGCAACTTTTTGTCATCCATAAATGCAAATATGACACTTTAGGTAGCTCTATGCCATAATGGAGGGCATTCAACTTCTTGCAACAAATGCAGGACAGTATTCTACTTCAGTAGTTATTGAGCCAAAATAACTACACTGTCTTACCGCTTGGGTTTTTCTTATATATATTTTTGTGCAAATATTTTATTTCAGTGGAAAATCCAATGGCTTTATGGTATTTGTCAAGCTGAATCTAACAATTGAGTTGCTGGAGTAAGTTCAGAGAAGGACAATGAAGCTGGTGAAGGGTCTGGAGAACAAGTCCTATGAGAAGAGACTGAAGGAATTGGCATTGTTTAATTTGGAGAAGTGGAGGCTGAGAGAAGTTGTTTCTCTCCACAACTACCTGAAAGGTGGTTGTAATGAGGTGTTGGCCTTGTTTCCCAAGTAAATAATGATAGGACTACAGGAAATGGCCTGAAGTTGCACCAGGGGAGATTTAGATTATATATTAGGAAGAATTTCTTTAATGACAGAGTAGTCAGGCACTGGAACAGGCTGCATGGGGAGGTGGTGGAGTCACCACCCCTGAAGGTATTTAAAAACTGTAGATGTGACGCTTCAGGACATGGTGAGCATGATGATATATATATATACACACATTTATTTTATTTATATTTTCTTTCTTTGGGAGGGGGGCTGTTGACAGTTAAATGTGGTGATCTTAGAGGTCTTTTCCAACCATGATAATTCTGTGATTTAGTGAATCTAGTTTAGAAACTAAGTATTTTTCAAACAAATAAACAAAAAAAAGTTGTCCAAAATTAACAAAACTATACATTTTTTGACTCTTTTCATAATGGGGACAATATGACATTTGATTTCAAAATTCAATAATATTTTTGAGATATGTCCCTTCTCCAACATTTCTTTTCCCCAGAGAGATGATGTAATAGTGGTTTGCTTGCATGCGGTTTAACAGAACACTTATTCTTACTCTTAAACAATGACGATGTCAAATTTAGAGAGTAAAAACAAAAAAAGAGAAAAAAAAAAAACAACCCACACATCTTTGCATAGCCCTGTTGGCCATGATCAGCCTTCTTTCTTGGAAGGCATATTAAGACAGACCAGGTTACCTTTCAGGTGAGTTTCATATTTAAGTATTTTTTTTTGAAACCTGCATTACTGAACAGAAAACATCTCTCCCAAGGCTGAGCAGAGAGCTGGATGCTATCATAGCTCAGTAGTAGTGTCTCATAGTCACATATGATTCCCAGCTCCCTTCTGCAGCCCACTAAAAGCCCCTGGCAACCTAAATTCCCCAAATGAGGCAGTAGAGGATGCTTCTTCAAACATCTCCTTGATGCCAAGGATGTTTCTATGGTAATTCTGCATTCAAAATTACAGGCTCGTGCTGTGTGAGAGGATATACCAGGGCCCAAGGAGATGAATGAACCTATCTAAGGTTGTGCATACCCAAGGGGCTTCCATAATTTTGGGTGTGCAGAAATACAAAGACAGAATAATGACAATGTTGTGCTGCACTTCAATTGTTGAATTACTTCAATACCTTGCTCACAGATGTGTGCATGTGAATCTAATCAACAAAACTCCTTGCAGACAGCAGAGATTATTTTGAGACATGATTCCCGCTTCTGCTGTAGGAAAAAAAAATCACCAGCTTTTCATACCCCTTCTATATAGGGATGTGTGTGTACGTGTGTACACAAACACACACCCTCTGCCTGCACACACACAAGAGCTGAGGACAAAAGGTTTCCTATGTATAGCACACTTTTCTCAGAAAGATGACTTCTAATAAGAGACTCATCTTTTCATGCAAAAAAACCCACCTAAAAACCAAAAAAAACCCCACCACAACAGACCCAAACCTGTTTGATTGTTTATCTATCTCAGTATTTATAATGAAAACACAACAGGGGAAAAAACGAAAGGTTTTTCATCATCAGAACTAAGTATCTGAAAAAAGTGAGATTTTTACATATCACATTAAATCATAGAAAAAGAATATCTTCAATATTCAATATATTCAATTTTCAATATCTTTTCTTCCTGAATAAGTTTGTGCTTCAGGTCCTAAAACAGAACACTCAGCTATTTGGTTTGCTGTCCAACAACAGGGACTGACATTGCCTTTTAGACTCATACAAAAAAGTTGCACCCTTTTGCTTTCATTTTCCCTGTGTGATTGTTGTGTACTTACATCAAATTCCCTGCAGGCTTCCTAACCTTGTAATGGGAGAAGCAGCACACTAGGGTTTTACACATGTCTAATACACCTGGATAAAATGTTCTAGTTGTCACCAACTTCCATTAAGCGACAGCAGTAAGGCACAAAATATGCTTCATTTGCAGACACTAGTGCCACTGGGAGTTAGCAGCAGATTAATAACTGTGCAGACCTCAAACATTCCCCTGGCACTGCCAGTCTGGGTTTCCAATGTAACACCAGATGACTAGGCCTTTCTTTTTAGCTTGCTTTGCTAAGGAAATAAGACTTAGGCAGTTGCACTCTTTCCCTGTGCATGTGTTTGACTGTCCTACCTTCCTGCAATAATTTCGGGTCAAGCTGAATACAGTTTATGGGAGGGTAGAGATTGCAAATGTACAATGGCCTCAGCAGTTTTGTGAGAAACAGGAAGCTAGGTAAATATAATCAAGCCTGAGCATAAGAATTGCAGACATCCTGGTTTTGTAGATTCAGATATTGTTGTGGACAAACCAACCTTAATTTTGCTCAAGTTTTGTTGGTGCTGAAAGTAGAAGGGAGACGTGCCATATCACATATTCAGCCAGCAGCAGCTCTTGCATCTGACCACCTTTACAGGCCATTGTCAGACCAGGTTCCTAGTTGTAGGGTTTTTTTTTTCTTTTTACAAGCCTATATGCCAAAAAATCCTATTTCAGACAGAGGCTTTTAGTGCACATCAGGAGGCAGGTTCTTGCACAGGTACATTCTTGCTCCAGTTTCCTCCAAGTAAATTTAGGAGCCAACACTTCCTCTTCCCCTTTCTTCTTGCTCTGCTGCTGTTTCCTCTTGTCTGCTCTTGGTGCACATGGGCACATACTCTTGGGTATGAAGACACCACCCCTATGATATGCAAGCTTATTGATGGCTCTGGTGGCATTACAAAGCTCATTTCAGTGTGCAGCAACACGATTATTGTGAAGGTGAGGGTGAGGTTGAGCAAAAGTGTTTCAACACTTCTTTTTTGGTATTTATTACCATGCCGTAGCACTCCTGCAATCTGGCCTGCTGCTGCTCCAGCTGCTTATGCAAGCTCCTGATGGAGCGCAACAGCAGAAGCCGTCGGTACATAGCTAGCTGGAGACGGTACTTCTCCTTTTCCTCCTTTTTCTTACTTTCTAAGGTGTCCATTACTTTTATGGTCTTCATCCAAATGACCTGACCCAGACTACAAGGGACTGTATCACCCTTGGCAGTGCTTTCTGCCTGCTGCATGTGGCAGCTCCCAGGTTTGGTCCCAGGCAGGGCAATGACAGCTTGTAGGGGCTCATCAGCCCCACCAGGAACCCTTGGGACCTGTGGCACCTCTGAACTTGGGTCACTATTGCAGTAGGGTCTCCTGGAGACCAGGGAGGCAACACCCACAGGCTGCAGGTTATTGACCACTTCTGGGCATGATAAGCCACCTAATGATGCATTTACAGCTGACAGATGATGCTCATCCAACTCCAAGGCCGTTCTCTGTGCCTGGCCACCATTAACCAACTCTGGGCTGGTCAGGGCTTCTTCCTGTGCCACAGCCTTGCTGGAGATGACAGACAGTCTTTCTGGCACTGTTAAGATTTCCTTGTCTTCATGAAGGTTGTCTAAAGAAGGGCTGTCAGAGCAACGAGGGGATGCCATTACAACATGATTCAGAAATGGGTCTTCATCATCACTGTCATTTTGGATCTCCTCTTCATCTCTTGGTATTACACTTACTGTCTCAGCCATTTCTTGAATAAGCTACAGAAACTTTCTGTGGACAAAGTGGAAGCAAGAGCATTTCATTCTCACATACACAGTGAAGATCAGTGCAAAGTGACATTTGAAGAAAGAATCCCTCTATATTTAAGCAATGGACCTATTACTTTTCTAATAAAGCACAACCCTTGGGTCACTTCAGGCCATTTCTTGTGATTTGCATTAGGTGTTCTTCGAGACACAACATTAATTCAATAATAATTAAAATGATGTACTGTACTATTAACATTCTCAAATCTTTAAAGGCAAGTGATCTATCCCTGCAGCACTGGCTGTGCTGACTAATTAAACAGAATACAGTTCTACATGGGCATTGTAAGCAGTTCTCCTATTTTAAGAACACAGCTCTAACAAGTGTAGCTTCTAGAGATGAGCAAGTTATCAGGGTTGATCAGCTTTAAAGGGAGGTGAATGTACCACAAACAGCAGGTTGCATTTAAATGCCCTCCCCAAGACTAATCTGTCTGCTGCCAGCTTGTTTACAAGGCTGTCTTTCCCCCTCCTATTAATAAGTAAAGCTACATTAGCACCACACTAGCCATAGACAGGAAAAAGAAACCAAACACTTACCAAGGTTAGTGGGGGAAAGGAAAAGAGTTACAGTGCATTGTGTCTGTGTATCATGTTTTCCTGAATGTGAGTCAGCACAATCTGGAACAGAAACATCACAGTGCTGGAGCAGGAGCAGCAACAGCGTTAGGCTGTTCCACCCAGCAACAACACAGTCAGTCGCAGCCACAGAGGAGCGAGCACAGGGCTGGTTTCTTCCCCCGCAATGGATATTCTCCCCCCCCCCCAGCATCCAGCTTCTATGTCATCTTTAAGGAGCAAAAGGAAAACCAGGGTTGGATGACACTTCTCTTCCCACCGCAAAAACAAGCGTAGGCAATTCGTGCTACAGGGAGGGGGACAATATCTATGGCCCTTCCCATCCCTGCCACTC
Source organism: Phaethornis superciliosus (assembly GCA_023637945.1). Classification (NCBI taxonomy): domain Eukaryota; kingdom Metazoa; phylum Chordata; class Aves; order Apodiformes; family Trochilidae; genus Phaethornis; species Phaethornis superciliosus. The sequence goes on from JAJQWJ010000002.1 coordinate 85,463,061, forward strand.
AGCGAGGAGGTAACACGGCACCAAAAAGAGTGTGAGGCATTCTTGACTCCAGTGTACACATTTTCCTTCACAGAAAAAAAGCTTAGATAAATTTTAGCTGCATGAACAAGCTCTAAACCCAGATATGAAACAAGCATTCAGTGAAGTATAAAGGCATGCAAAAGCTGTAGATTTAAGTGCTCAGTGTACACCCTTGTTTAATTATGCTGGCCTAATCTTTTAGGAGCACACTATATCCAGCTAAAGTATCCCACAGAACAATAAACTTTATGTGCACCTTTGATATTCAGAAAGCTACCTTCAGCATCCTCTCTCCCTTTTAATACCAGGAACAAAATTCACAAATTATCTATCTGCATCTACTTCAGTGAGTTTACCACAGGGCTTCAGTTGCCCGAAGACTTTCTCTGCTCCACTCTTAATATAAATAGAAGAAAGAACAAGTCCAAAATGCTATCTAGAATCTTCCTGGAGCTGGAAAAGAATGAAGGGAGATCATATCTTCACTTCTACACATGCTGCAAAACAGATAATAATTTTAGTTTTCATCTGTACTGACTATTCTTCTCTCTAAGGAATTTGTTAAGATATAATTTCAACCTTGAACATAAGAAGTCTGGTTAGCATAAATTCAGATTTTTACCCGGAGGCCTATCTTGACTGCATTTTTTGGTGCAAGAGATATTTTGCACTGAATTGGTAAAATGAACTGAACCTGCTGTGTTTATATAACAGATCATGTTGCAGGTTATATAAATAAGACCAGAAAGAAAGCACTAACCAGTACATTAATTAACACTGCAAGTTTGTATCTTGGTGACTCCCATTTAAATGAATCACAATTTATGGTAATTGAAGAATATAGCTGATAGAGGATTTTACTGTATTACACGCTGAAAATGTTCATTGTAATATAGCATTATGTATAGTCATTTAGTTTTGGCTGTTCTCCTCTCCAAACCACTGCAGGCATGTCCTCCCACTACGAAGAGCAAAGCAGATGGGGGCTGTGGACTGTATGGTCTCCAGCTATATCAATACTTTTCTTTCAGCTATAGTATTATGTTGCATCTTTGTAGAAATTTTCTTCAAAATAAATATTTTCTAATAGTCTAACAGGGCATGAGAAAACAGGGGTTTTTTTGATTGGCTGATTCAGTTTTTGTTTGTGGATTGGTTTTGTTTTGGATTTGTGGGGGTTTTTTGTGGGTTGTTCTGTTTCTTGTTTTTTTTTGTTTTTAAAAGATCTCTGCAGCTTTAATTTTTCAATAAAATTTTACAGGCAGCGTTGTTTGAAGGAAGGAGAAGGGAAACAAAAAAGTGTGTTGACACAGCGAATTAGTTTCATAAACAATATTATTAAATGCTTTATAGGTGTGGCTCTGGATGGAATAGATAGCAGCTCATACAATCAAATAAACAGTAAAACTACAAACAATCAAAAGTCATCGAAAGAGATGGCTTTTCACAGAGTTTTATGACTTCATCTGTAATCTATGAAGTTAATAGGAAAAAATAATCGGTCTATTGGATTTAGAGAATGAGGAAGACAGAAATAAAAAGATACATATCACTAAAATTCAAGTGCTACTATGGCTAGGGCGGCATGCATGTTTGTTATTATCCCCCTTTCAGTTGTTCACAGCTTCCTAAAATCTCACCTAAGACATCAGGTGGAAATTTTGTAGATGGAATCTAGATGGAATCTAGAAGATTTCCAGATGGAAAATTTCTAGATTCACTTTATGCATGAAGATGAATATGTGCTGAACATTTTGGAGAAAAAAGATTGAAATATGAAAATATGAAAAGCACTGAAATATGAAATCAGGAACAAAAACAGTCTTATGGCTAGGGAGACCTATGGAAACCCTTCAGGAGGAGGACCTCTTGTTTGAGGCACAGAATAGGGACCAGGGAACAAGACCACAGCTAATTAAAAATGTGAACTTGTAAATTCTTCTTCTGAGATGATACAACTACACTTCTTTACTTCTTTACCCCCAAGACTGTTACCTTCACAAAGCGATTCCTACAGTTTAGCTCCCTTTTACTTACAATTCAACAGATTAATAAAGAGACCTAAAAAAGACCTACATTACCTTCCTCTGCTGCAAGAGGCACATTGTGCCATTTCACTAGGGAAGAAACATTTTGAGAAGTTTGCTGTTCCACTGGGAGCCTGTTGCAGGCAGACTTTGTTCAGAGCCTCTTGCTCACTCCTGGATTTGTTTTCTGAGACAATATTTGTGGGAATCTTTCCAGGCAGAAGCTGCTTCAGATTTCACAGTGAATACAGCTGTCGGTCCAACACACCGAGAATTTCAGGTAGGTAAAATGAAAGCAAAGACGCCTCCGGATGAGGTTCATTGCATTTTATTACCACCCACTCACAGGTAGATGTGACTGCAACAGTTTCACTGTGTAGACCCTGGGGAGTCACCTTCAAGCTGCCAGTCTTGCATGCCCCTGCAGGGTCTATGCCTGCTGAGGTTTTTAATCCACCACACTCCTTGACATATCAGCTACAAGAGGTACTTGGCAACCTACAGACTCATTCATATCTGTAAGCACGTGCTGAAATGCTCTGTGCTTGCAGGAGCAGGGAATGAAGGCTTAACCTTCCTGGTTGTGTCTCCCAAGGCAGCAGGAAAGAAATGATCATGGGGGAGCGTCCCTGCAGATAGACATGACAACAATTTCTCCTTTCTCTTCCAGTTTTAACACCATCCTCCAGTGTGGATAGATATGAGGAGAGGAAGACACTTGGTCTTGTGTTTTCATGTTTACAAATGTTTTACTGAAGTTCAAAGCATAGCAGTCAATCACACAGGAACAGCATCAGGTGATAAGCACTGGTGAAGAATTGTTATTATAAGACTGCAGACTGTGAAGTTATGTTGTGTTGTATTGGAGTTTGGGGAGTACTTTTAACAAAGTAGTAAAAAATATCCTATTACACAGTAGTGTAATGCCATATTTTAAATTAATTGCTCTTAAAGATCAAAAGCCATATTCTGTCTGTTAATGTGCATGCTCACATGGCTGCCTATGAAATCAATGAGATCCACATGTGTGATTCTGAGGCCTAAGTTTTTCCCCACAGATTCTTTAAAATCTTTTTACAGAGCAGTAAGTCATAGAAGAAAGTTGTATGTTCCCTTTCTTCTGCCTCTGTACCCAAACCAGACACAAGTTATTACAGGTTGCTCTGCATTGCCCTGGATGGTAACAGTACCTCATGGGGCCACTAGTCAGACAGGGATTGCCAGTATTCAGATCTCACCCTTGTCCACATCTAGGTATTTCTGCAATCCTTTACACCAGCAGAGAAATAGGAAATGGAGCTCAGCTCCACATGCAGCTCACTGATGGTATCAAGAAGAGCTCTAGATATTTCAGTGGCAGGGAAACATATAACAAGACATTTCAGTGACTTTCAGACAGAAGGAAATTAGGTTTGTACAAAGCAGAAGAGAAATCATGTGCGGATAACCTGGAAGCTTTTAAGAAAAGAGCAGAGAGATTTTACATTATTTTATCAGTGGGGAATGGTACAATAGCATCCAACACGAAAATCCCAGGGATTCTGGTACACCACCTTTACATTAAGGGTAAAAAAATATTGAAACAATCTGCCATGACTGGCAAAAATTAGCAGGCTTGCTGCCAGTCTCAAAAGAGCTGCCTGTCAGAGGTGCAAATCTCTAAAGGAGTAACTCAGACTACATTCAGACTAAGGCTGAGTTGAGTTTGCAAACTTTCAAATCTCAAAACTGCAGGTGCCAAAGTGACCCAAACACTAGGAAGGACTTGATGACAGCTCTGACTGCAGTATTTCAGCAGCTCTCCACCTAACCCTGCTTGGGTTTAAATATTTCCAGGGTCACAAAATGAAAATATATTTATATCCTCTATCAAGATATTTTAAAAGTGGAATGTATTGATTTTTCCTTAAGGCAGCAGCTGTTCACTCTAGTATCTATGTGGAATGCATTAGCTTATGATTTGAACCACCATTCACTGAGTAAAAGAATAATGGCCAAAACAAGCTTATAGTCTAAGTCCACATTCCTGCCATCTAATCCACAGAACCATGTTTTTATTCTGAAACAGCCTCCAAGAACTTTCTAAAGTCTTACTGTAAACTCAGGGATCTACTTCAGCTCACCCGATGCTGAAATAGAGTGGCACAGAGGCCAAGGTGGAAATAGACAACCCATGGGTACCTGTAGCTAAGCTTTTGTTTGATTTTCTCACATCTGGCAGACACGCTTCCATTGGGCAGATCTGGTGGGCATCAAATGGGCAGGAATATTTCAGTGTGGAGAAAATTCTGTATTTATGAATGGGTTAAAGAATACTTCACAATAGACAAATTAAGGAGGAAGACTTGCACCACCAGAGCATCTCTAGCATATGCTCTACAAATGAGTGTAGGGAGGTGACAGAGGGACAGAGTGACTTAATAAAACAATGATTCTTTTGAACAACCATTTTACCCCATTTACTGTTTCTTCTCCTAATGGAGAGAATAGGCTTGTCTATAATTCATTACAACTGTGCTGAAAATGAAGAGCTGATAATACATCGAAAAAAATGATGGATTGCAAAAAATAGTTTCCCTTAATTGTAAAGTGAAAAGGAAACTCTAAAAAAATTTTGATTATTTTTTCCCACAGTAAAGAAAAGTCTGTAAAAGTATTTTATAGTAACAAAATTTAAGGTGACCTTCTTCGGTAGGATGCTTCTGCCACTATTTTTTTTAAACTTAATTGTGTAGGGTGCCTATACTTTTGTTCAGCAAAAACTAAAGTGGGGCGGAAAGAGAGAAAAAAAAATCATTTAAAGTAGGAAGATCATGTAATCTGAGATGCTTTTATGGCCTTCCTATGGAGAAGGACTAAAAAATTCTTCAGGCAGAAAAAACAGTACTTGAAATATATTTGAATAACCTCCAGTATGAAAAGATTTAAAAGTATTGCTCAGATATTGCAAGAACTCCATGCCTAGCAGGTAAATACTGGATTACCCAACATAGCAGTTACATTTCAAATGTGAAAATCAGTATGCAGACAACTCACGTGTCTAGTTACAATTAACATCCGGTATGCATGAAGAGAAAAATCCTTTCTGTTAAGGAATATGTAAACAGACTGTGTAATTTTTGATAATTGATGCTTATGTTTGCTTTCATTTTGACACTTGATCATAACTGACAAACTGATGGCTAGGAAAGAAGAAAATGTTAATCTGCAAGAATAATAAACAGAGCACTTGTGAAAGATGGGAAAAAAAACCACATCAGAAACACATACATGGGAGGAAAACTTCAGGAAGTGGGGATAAGCCACAGATGGATAGACAAGTAATTGTTTGGTGTTTCACCACAATTTAAAATGAACTTACAAACTTACAGACCCTTCCAGAAGACAAGTGCATTAAAAAAAAAAAAAAAAAAAAAAAAAAAAAAGTAAAAATATGAAATGGTTTAAAAAGGGTACGCATAGGCAAAAATATTAAGAAAATTACATTCAATATAAATAATTTTGTTAAAGACGTTCAGATAGAGGGGTAAAAAAAATTCCCTCATGCTGTTTGAGCAAATAATAAATTGACTCATGGGGAAGTTACATGTAGAGATAAGTATCAAAGACTGAAAAGACTGCTTCTACAAACACCAACTCAAAAGTCTTTGTTTCTCATTCGGTGTGCCTTAGCATGCAACCTACTGTGGTGCCTCCTACTTATCAACCCTTGCATAGCACCCAAAGCAATCCAGCTACGTAAGCTCACCTGCCATCTGTGTTGTCCACACACAAACACAGAGTGGAAAAAATTTCTCCCAAGATCACCTGAGGCTAAGAAAAAAGTTAGGCTTGCACACTTCTTAATGCCTTTGAAGCTGCTAACGTAGCTGAGATGGTTTTCAGTGAGCAGGATACAAACCTGTACGTTAGCAAAAACCATGACCTCAGCAGTATGTAGTGTAATTGACCTAAATCTCAGCTACAGCAGACATAACAGGCTCCGATGGGGAGAGAAGGAATATGGCCCACAGGGTTTGTTGTGCTTGACCATGTTCTTCCTTTGCACTGTAGGCACTGCTCAGCAGCCTGAATTTTTGCAGCTTGGTTCTGGTGGTTAGTATAGGTAATTCTGCCACACCACTAGTTACATTTTTACATCCAGAGGCTCTTTGCTGAGTGTCTGTCAAAGTCCAGTTCATTACCTGCAGAATTATCAGTTTACTTAAAATCTAAAACCCTTACTTTCAAATAATTAAAAAGTTTAAGGTATTAGAAAATAAAAGATGGCCATATACAATTAATTAAGATAAGCCTCCAAATGTCTGGAGGTTTATTTTAGAGATGTATATCTACAGAGGCTTATTTCTTAAAGGATGAGGAGAGCTGGAGTCCAATTTTTACATCATTGAACAGAGGAGAGGCTAAGAAAGAACCTGAGATACCAATCCCACCAAAGTCTCAGGCTGAACAGAAGGAATAAGGTGCCCCTCCCAGAAACAGTAAGCATAGTTAGGTTTGGGATGTCAAAATTAGGTAATACTTTCCTGTATCACTTGAGTTCCCTGCAGCTCTGCCTGTTTAGATCTTAAAACCTTGTTGAACCTTCCTGGCACATGGAATCCCAAATTCTCCTTGTACCCAGAAGGCACTAGTAAACTATTAACTCCAGTGACAATTTAATTCTCAGTCACTCTTCCAGAGCCTCCATGAGATCTACCTTAAAAGCATTAAAAGAACACAGGGGAATATCATTGCCAATTATCAGCTTTCAAGGTGGCATATTTCTCCCTGTCCTTTGTAAATCCTCCACCAAGGCATCACGAGCACCACCTTAGTGACTCCTGGAGGGATCCCAATACTTAGTGGAGGTATGGTACTAATTAGGATTTGGAGAGCAGTAAGCAAAAACATAATGTTTGACCTCACACTTGGCAAATTACTCAGTTCCCTGCTTCCCTTCACAAGATTGTCTTGATAACAACCATTGCCAGGAGGGATCTGAGACAGTGAGTGCAGCAAATAAAAAAATGCCTACATAGGTGAATTCCACTTCCTTCAGGCAAAAAGAATGAGTCAAATGGGTGAAGGCCCTGCTGCTCTCTTATATATGGTAGGTGCACATACACCAATGTGCAAGAAGACTTCCAGAACTTGTTTCATTGCTCAGGTAAATAATAATTCAAATTGCCAGTCTACTGATATCAGGAACTTGCACTCCTCTCAAGGGAAGGTTGCTGTTTTGTCATTCTAGAGCTTGGCACACTTCTGCAGCTTCTTTCAGTAGAGATTGAAGGAATGAGCATATATTATGTGTGCCAGAAGGAGGTGGAATTGGCCAAGCCAAGCAAGTTAAGGCATTTCAAAGCTGTGAGACAGAGGAAAAATAAATCCATGTGGAAGGACACACAGTACATGTACAAACAACACCCACACAGACTTTCTTGTCTTGCCTTCTTGCTTGGAAGAGCAGAGTCTTTTCTGAACTCTTTTCTTTTTCACAGATAAAGCCCCCAAGCTCATTAAGAAAAAGTACAAGTCATAGAAGAAGTACAGGCCACCTAACCTTGGTAATTTATCTTATCCCAAATTGTTTTCAACACAGACGGGAGACACTGCCACTTGCAACAGGCTTCCTTTAACTTCACTATGAAATGACCTAGCTTTCAGATGTCTGAGTCCACAGTAGGGCACCTTAACCATGAGGCATATACTGAAAACTCAGCTGTGACACAGTTAAAGCAGGAATTCTTGGTCAGAGGAGAGAGTGATCCTTGCACTGGTATAGCCAAATACCTTCCAGCATCCACTGTTCTAGGGGTTTCCTGAGCTCATTGCTGCATCTAGATAACTGTATTTATCAGTCATTGATGGAATAATTTGCCTAATTCCCTTTTGAAGCTGCTTATGCCTTTTGGCTTCTATAACATCCCATGGCAATGAATTCTGCAATCTAATTTTATGTTGTGTGAATAGCTCTACCAACAGAGCATGCCACTCCTTCCCAGGGATTCAGTAACATGCTGACACCATCTTACTTTTGTCTTGTTTAATCTCATGAATCATAAGCAATATAAAAAAGATTTCCACATCTGTCTGCTCTTTTCCCATTATAAAAAAAGCTCTTTTTAAAGCAATAGCTATCAACAGGCAAATGATATGTTATACTTTTAGACAGGAATGTGTATTCATCACATAGCTCATGCTACCATGAACCAAAGGCTGGCTATGGATATTCAGCAAAGGTGGCAAATAATGAGGAGTAGTTACGTACAGAAAGAGATGTGAGCCTGGGAGGGGACATAGAATCTGCCCAAGTAGGAACCAGTGGAGTCTCCCTGAAGGAGAAAAGCTAGGAGAAACCAGCAGGAGTTTTAGAGGGAGGGTGAATGAGAAAAAAACAAACAAACAAAAAAAAGACTGGGTGAAAGCAAAAAGATGTCTTTAGATTTCCACAAAAATTAAAGTGGAGAACGGGGAGCAGGAAGGATGGCAGAGAGGCAGGTTAAAGGATTGTATTTCTGTCATCGTCAGCAGAGAGCAAGTAGGAAATGAGACCTGGACTGCCTTTCTCCCAAGTCTGCTGCCCTAGGCAACTGTTTGCTTTGCCTTTGCCCAAGCCAGCGTGAGATGTTATAAAATGAGTTTCCAAAATGCTCTGAGTCACCAGAACATGGATCAGATCTGTGGATTCAAGCCACCTTTCAAGATTATGAATCTCTTCTGAACATCCATTATGCCAATGATATATAACAAATTCACTGCCATAATGTGATGCACATGTCAACTTTAAGGATGTAGTCCCCACTCAGATGGCATCAGCAGAGGGACACGTCAGCATGGTGGATTACCAGAGCAAATGCTTTAGCATGCAAAGTGATGCAATGCATTTTAACAACGATTGTTCCCTTATGTTTGTTTCTGTGTCAGGCTTGACGTGACTATCTGCCAGGACAATGCTCAGGATCCTTTGCATTGCTTTGCAGAAGCTGATTGTGTGATCAAACGCTTAAAGCACATAAAATCTCTTCTAAGATTCAATGAGATGGATGTGCCAGAAAAGTCAGTAGGTGTTTGAAATAATTGAAGCTAACAACTATACCTGGATTTTTCAAAAGAATATGCATTTTGTTTTGGATTTGGGTTTGTGGTGTTTTGTCTTTTTTGTTTTGTTTTGTTTTGTTTTTTCTGCTTCTAATGCACTGTCACATAATCTGTCTAGAAATTCAGCCTTAGCACAATGTTCACATCACATGAAATTCACTTGCTAAGAAAAAACATACACAGGATCCTTCTTGAAGTGGAAAAAATGAGTCTTTGTGTAGAGCAGATACCCTGTGAGCCTTCTTACACTGTGCATTTGCCTAGACCAACACAGCAGACTCTAATGGCATAGCAGAGCTGATGCTTGTGGGACTGGGAGACTCAGCACTGAGCTGTAGGTCTCAGCACAACTTTCACCCCATCTGTGACATTAAAGCTTTTCCAATAAAGGCCCAGACCCCCACAGAACTGTTGCATATGTGGATGAGTGTGAATGACAGCAGAAGAAACAGGAGAGTTACCCGATCTTCTATTAATCACTTCTACATTGCATTTCCAGCCTACTCTGAAGCACCACAGTCCCTGAAGTGAGGAAGCACCATTCACATTCAAGACACAAAGGCAGAAGGCAAAAAAAGATTGTGGCATTTGCCCAAAAGTCATGATCTCATACAGAGTCTTCATCCTGTGCTCCCAGTTTTGGGTCTCACCTGGCACCAGTGTCTCACTACACTGCTTTGTAAGAACTTCAGTCCCTCAGAGGTATTTAAGCACTGCAAGCAATGAGAAGTGGTACCAATACACTTTCAGAAATCTATCTTTAATTTCATCATCCCATAAATCTCTTTAATGGAGACATCCTTCATCTTTTCTGCTTCACAAGTCAGTTATGAAGCTTAATTACACAATGATTATGAAGTCCAGTAAATACAACATATATTAAGAGTAGATAATGAGATTTCTGTCACAAGCTCAGTCTCTCTCTTGTGAAATATTACTCACATGTTGGAAAAAAAAACGTTTTCAAAAGAAAAACACAGACTTATTCAAAATAAAAGAAATCTAGCTTGATTAACTCCACAAAAATGCTGTAAAACTCAATATTTATTAACATGGCATGGGAAATACCATAAACTTTTCTGATCAGTGTGGAATACTGTCTATTCATCCATGTGTCAGTGGTTATCTGCAGAATCTGGCTGAGACTGGGGCCTAAGACTCACAAGAGGTCTGCTTCCCAATGGGTATAGTGGCTTAAGTACCTCCAAAGACCTGAGATGAGGTCCCATTGCACCAAGTACCATGTACACCTGCTAGAAAAAGATTGACTCAGTTTCAAATTGTGTAAAATCAGCAAAGCAGCCTTACTTACTACTGGGGCCCATATATAAAAAAAGAGTGCACGTGGCATCATTGCAATTGCAATGCATTCAGCCAGTTCAAATTCCTCACACTGCTCTTGTCCATAGTCTTTGCATGACTAAAGTAGCTTGTGTTGACAGAAAAGAATGAAGAAAAGAAGAAGAAAAAAGGAGAAAATCTAAAAGGTCTGTGCAGTATTAACTATGTAATGGCTGAAGGGGCTCCAGTTCACAAGATAAAAATACTTCCCTAGCAGACACTCACATACTGGTCAGATAAATTAATTCATTTCTTGGCTAGATGACTACTTGCACACCTATGACTGCAGAGAAAGTGCTCCTTGTGTATCAGTCCTTTCTCAAGCAGTAGCAAAGCATGTAGCCTAGCAAGGATAGGAGGACACAAAGGAGGAAGGTATGATTTCACAAAAAGACAGGGGTCTTTGCTGTTCATCTTTCTGAGACAGAACAAATATACATCCTACCTTCACTGTATCTGGGAATGTATATTTCCTGTTAACAATTATGGTGTGGAATTCATAGATTAATAAGACTTTTGCAGAGTTTAGGCAGGAGCGATTTGCATCACACAATGCCTGTTACAGCAAGTTCTATTGATATTCACCAAAGGAAAACCTGTTTGTTCACCTAAAGTATGACTGCTTCTCATTCTCTTCTTGTGAAATTATTTAGGTCCTGTGGGACAACTGTACTGAGCTTTTGACGCAAATATTAAAATTCTATTTAGATGTACAATGTTTTAATGCAAATTTTTACCATAAAACCAAATGCTCCATTCAGTTAAATTAATAGAATTACAAAAAGATGTAATGATAGCAATTAAGTCTTGAAAATGCAAATTTTATAGTCAAGGACAATTACCTCATTTATAGTATACTGGAATGATGCCAGATGAAGGTAATTTAGATCCCCCTAGCTCACAGTTATATCATGAAGGATATCTTAATTTCATTAGTACAACAAAGATGAGTGGGAAGTTAGAGAATAGAAAAAAATAAAAAAGGAAAGAAAAAAAAGATATGAGAAAAAATTTGACCTTTCTCATTTCACAGCAGCTAGAATACATAGATCTCACTTAAGTATTAGTAATATCTCTTTCTACTCCCATCTCTGAAAAAATTCTTTTTTTAAATTTTATTTTATTAGTGACAATGGAACATTAATACATAAAAAGTCAGTTTCATTCAGATACTGAGAGCCAATGTGCTCATGCCACAACAGTTATGGACCTCCCATTATTTCAGTTTTAAGTATGCCTATAATGTAAGCCCTTGGCTCATAAGGTCTCAAGACGTGGCCTTAGGTACACAAATTAGGACTTAAAACCTTGTAGGTTCTACTCACTCTTACAATAGTATTCCTGCCTCCCCAAACAGGTAAATCAATATCAATTAGTTTTTCCTAAACATAAGAAAGACTGATCAAGTAGATGCAGAATACAGATTAATATGCTACAGATTTCCCAGACTGCTTTGAAGGGGAAAAAACAAAACAAAAAACCAACATTTACTGTTTCATATAGATTCCTTAGCACATTACCAAGTTCAAATAGGAGTTTGAAAAACTCCAGAGGTTCTTCTTTTTCAGTAGTCTCTGCAGAGAAACCCAAGCCCAAGAGGAATGCACTCACTGCAGAGCCATATCTTTACTCTAGTTATACCAAATTTCCTTTGGAAAACCTAACATATGGGCTCTGGAGAGACTTGACATCTCCTCAGAAAAAGCAGCAAACTTTCTCACTTCATTCCTCTATCTCCATGATAGTTAGTGTTTTATTTTTAACTGTACCATGCAAACATTCAAGCTTTACTGGGAGACAAGTGCAAGGAAGTAAAACTGTTTTGTTAACCTGACCTACAAATTCATTAACTTTATTACTCAGTGATTTAGTTAAAGGAACCATTTAACATTAAAATGGTTGTCTTAAAAATAAAAGGACAACTAGGACCTCAGTTTAGTTCATTATTGATTTTAATAATAAGGCCCTTGGCTATTTTGCTTTAAGAAGGGAAAAGGTAACTTGAATAGGGTTTGTACTTTTTCCTCCTTATTCCTGAATTAAAGTACAACTGAGTGCACAGGAGATACACTAGCTTTGCTTTCTTGGAGATGGTCTTGTAAAAATAGGAAGAAGACCACTGCTTTTTTCCCCTCTACTTGTCAACATGTGTGCTCAGGCACACTTGTAGTGCCACACTGGTTTTGTACTGATCTCACATGTGCAAGTCTGACCACATGGAAGTGAGCTGGAGATACCCAACTGACTTTAATGTCAGGATTTCACTCCAAATTCCTTCAAATCAAAGATGTTATCAGCCATCCCTGATGCTTGAAAACAAGGGATGACATCCTGACTCATGGCAAGCCATTGGCTCCCTTGTGGAGTTGTGAATTCTTTTAGTGAATTCTGTCTTCTGTTGTCCAAGAGAAAAATTAGACCTCATACCAATATTGACTCTATCCCATGCTTCTGACTGTTATACCCCTATTGTACCTGACAAATCAATCTAAGCATGTTATTTATTTATTTATACAAACTGAGGCAGCATTCTAAACTCTCAGAATGTCTTTATGGACATTGTTTGGAGATTTGGCTTAATCGGGAGTGCTTGAATGAATTAAGATCGGGTATATTTGTACAATAGTGTACAATACAGCTTAAACTTCCATGTCATTTTATTGAAAAGCATAGATTTAACAAGATAATAGTTTGTGAATGTGCTAAGTCTCTGCTGTTGCAAAGATACGTATTTTGCCCAGGCTATTCCCAATATATCTTGGTTGTAAAAAAAAGGCCGGGATTGTAATAGGTTATTGATTAGTCTGGATCCCATACATAGCAGAACTTGATTTTTTGTTGGACCACTAAAGGTCATATTGGTTGATTGCTCCATAGCTTCTAAAATACAAGAAATATTGAACCAAAACTTCTTTCAATTATACTCATGTTATCTGAGGCTTGCGAATATAACAGAGGGCAGCATTTGGCCAACTCTGTTGAAAAAATGGGCTGATTCTCAGTTTTTCATTTTGACATTAGCAGAGCTGAACATCAGCTCTGCCTAGTCTAATTGATGTTATGGAATAAACTTAGTTCAAAGTAAGCAAATATAAACCTTTCAATCCAAAGACTTACTTTTGAAATGGATCTGATTTGGACATAGTGGTATCTGAAAACTGCACTGTGTTTAGGATAAGCTTTAGTTTACATCTTCATATGCATTTCCATACTTACAAATGTTCATATACTTCAGATCTCCAAATTCCTCGCTTGATCTGGCAGTTACAATGGTCTTAGGTTAGCAATAAGCTAAAAACTTGCTGCTAAATAAGACCGAATCAAAGCATAATGCTGTGGTCAGTGAAACAAATCGCCTTTTTGTGCTAGAGGAGATCCAGGCCAAAAATTATATAATGTTGTAAAAATATATCGTGGAAAGTAGTATAGATCTATCTCTTCCTTTTATTACACTTACACCATAGAAATTGTAGGCACAGAAATACGATTCTATAATATAAGAGAAGGAAAAAATCGTCCTATTCTACCTTCTTTAAAGCAATTCCATTTTCTAGTCAGAACTCCAGTAGAGTAAATTCCATTTGTGGTCACACAGACTATTCAAAAAAACCATGGAGAAAAACTCCAGCAAGAAATCAACTATATCCTTGATCCTAAAAGAAATACACATTAGATTTTAACTAATACTTAATTCCACTAAACCCTAAAGTGCAGTAGGTAAATAGAAGTGCCATACCTTAATTTTAGCAAGTACTGTTCCCAGTTTTACTGTCACTTAAATTAGAAAGCAGCTTCTCTAGGGTATATTTATTTGACATTAATCGAATAATTTGGAAAACAAATTAATTTTTTCTATATAGTTATAGTATTATTTAGTTATTCCTATTTCCAGTCCACACTGCAATGCTTCCTGTGGAATGCAATCCCTCTTCTGCTCCTCGCCTACATCCGCTTTGAAAGCTATATGGGTGGGATAATTTATTTTCTGTTCTCTAATGCTTTTCTTCTCACTTTATGAATCCTCAAAAATGACAAAAATTATTTCTGATAATTTTCCACTTTCAAAACTTTCTGATACTAGAGCGGGTTTCTCTTGAGATGGGATTTTTAAAGGATTTAAAGACCCACATTTAAAAGTCTGTATTTTCAGAAGCTGCCCATGATTTTTGAAGAATTGGTAGTTTGTGGGTCCAGTTTAGAAAACATTTTGATTTTCAGATATTCAGAGAATTCACAAAGACTGCTAAAGTACAAACAAGGCTTTCAGTGTCCTTGAGATCTTTTAGGCTTATTCTCTTGATTAACTCCAAACTGAGCTATTTTGGAACACTCTATTTTTAAAAATTCTTGTCTTCAATGAATTTCACAGTCCTGTGCAGAAAATCAGTGGGAAGACTGGGTAGGTCCAAGCTTCAAGTTTTCCTGATTCTTGGACAATTTCTTGTCAATTGGACAGTTCTTAGCATCTATAACCACATATAAAATTAAACTGACAGCACAAATTATTGGCAGTATTCTCGCTAGATAATGGAAAGCCATGGTTTCCTATTTAAAAGAAAAAGAATGTCTTGCTTAGATAATATATACATATGTATGTATATATTAATATATGTATTATAAAAAGGAAAGTTTTCAAGACAGAAAAAATAGGTATCAAATTCCAGAAAAGAAGGAAAAGAGTATAGAGCAACCTTTGCAAAAGCAGATTGCAAATCTACTTGCAATATCTTGTTCAGAGTAACACATCAAGTAATTTCATAAAAGAGAGCTTTCAGCTTTTTCTTTTAAAATATTCTGCTAAAACATCTAGCTTATAACATTACAGTACCAAGTGAAGGCTTCCATGGGCTTTTCACTATAGCTTCTGATTGGATGTATTAGCTGATGTAACAGGATAAATAAAGAAAAGTCCAGATTGCTATAGTTTCCAAAGTTCATTTTTGTGAAAAAATCAGGAAATATGTTTCATTGAAATAAAATATTAAGCCATATCAAGTTTAATAACGCTGCTACTATAATGTCATAAAATTCAGTAAGGTGGTGCACTGTTTAATATTTGTCTGACAAGTTACCAGAGGGAAGCTGAGATGCATAGAAGCATTTACAATTTTTAAACTTAATTTCCTTTCAATTTTGTTTCTGTTTCATTACCTGCTTCCCTTTTTTATCCCCTGCTATAACAATGCTTGCTTCTTAGTTTTTGGATAAGTTTGATGTTTTTGGATGTTTGATAAAAATTCACAGAAGACCACACCTGTATTCTTGGGAAGACTTAGGGTGGCTAGACATCCCCATATGGCCATAAGCTTTCTACTCTGATTCATTTCATCCTTGAAGAGTGGAACCCAGCAGTTTTTTGGGCAAAGGGCAAAACTTCCAGGACACAGCTGCCCTTCTAGATTTTCTCAGTGACGTCAAGATCTAACATAGTCTAATATCAGATGTATCAACCCTCAGCCGTTCTGCAAAAAGGGAGAGGGTCTGGCATAATTCCACTGCTCCCTAGTCTACATTCAAATAAACAATTGTAAAGATGACTGAAACCAACAATTGTGAAGCCAGAGCAGTCTGTGGCTACCTAAAGCCTTCTATTGGACATAGTGCTGAATGGTAGGACCAGTGAACTGAAAAGTATTTAGCTTAGCACAGCTCTAAAAAATCTGGATTTTCAGAAAAATAAAAAAAAATCTCTGTCTCCATGCCTGGGACAGAAATGAGTCAACACACATCAATAACCTTTTCAGATCAAATGCTTTTTTTACTTTAAGTGCAGGCTTGGTTTAGCACATTTCCCCAGGACAGAACATACCGGGTTAGTTTAAGAGTTGTTTGGATTGATCAGTGTAGAAAACAGCTCTAAGTGTTCTTGAAACATTTCCTTGACACTGCTGATAAAGCAAAAGTCTGCGTGTCCTAGCTGAAAGACTTTAAATGTTTCAGCTACTATAAAATCCTGTGTAGCAAAGCAATTGGTGCATTTATGGCAGTTTTTGGAGGCCTGTCTGTAAATGATTGTATGCTTATATACCAACCACAGTTCTGGAGGGGCTTTTCCCAACATTCCACTGAGAAACCTTTTGGGAATAATCACAAGAGCTCCTACATACATGTGTGTGAAAAAGCAAAAGGGGAGATGACAGTTATGAAATATACATTTTTATGTTCTTGATTGCTTACCTAATGACACAATCTAGAAGGCAGGTGATAATTTTCAGCAGAGGTTCTATGCTGTAGCTACCAAAGGCCATTTGCCAGATGGCTTTCAGTGCAGCACACGGGGCTAGGGCATCCCTTCTGATGCTCAGTCCTGAAATTCCTCCTTTCTCCTCCCAACGCCCCTCCAGGACTCACATGACATGGGCAAGGCAGCCTGCCATACCTTGAAAGAATAGAGAGAGATGCTGTTAGTAATTTTTATAATACTGAGCTTTCAGGGGAAATTACTCAGCTAAAGGACTTGAGGAGCTCTGCAAAGGAGATTTCAGAGCTGGGAAGACACGGGCATAAAAGTTTCAAGATAACTTGACAGAGCTTTTGCCACAGATGGCATAGAGCTACAGATTTGCCTCATGCTTTCTCTATCAGCTTTGGTCATCAACAGATGCTGCAAAGACTGAGGATTTAGGCTTGCTTTATTTCTTGTCTTTGGTCATCTATTGACCAGACTGTCTGGGATGAATGGGTACAGGATGGGCGTCATTTGGTCATATATCTATTCTGGTACTTAGTGTGATTCAAAAGAGGATTTGGTGAGCCTTGTTAGCAAATACAGATAATGTAGATTTTGTGAGTAGTAAAATGTATTCCTGCCATCTCTGTAAACCTCATCTGTAGCCAGATCTCTGAATGTACAGGTCCAAGACATGCCACTCTTCATGAAAAATTATAACTTTCTGCCATTTGATCATTTGTTGTGAAAGTTTGAACTGTGAGCTATTTAGCAGGACTTAGGTTTATTCATGGAGGTGAAACTAAAGAGTTTTGACACAAAAAGAAATATGGAAAAAGTCCATGATTCTCCTTACAGATCATTTTGTACAGAGTTTAGCTAAATTATCTACATGAGTTGGACCACACACTAGGCTGATATGGACTTCAGGCAATACTAAAACTGCCATTTGTCCCAGATCCTGGCTCTAAGTGACAATGAGACCAATGTATTTCGACATATCTGACTCAAAACAACTTTTTACCTTAATCTCTCCATTGAAACAAATGACAAAGCTTGAAGTTGGAATTTCGGACATAGAAATTACTCAAGAATTATATCCTTTTCATAGATTCACCTAATCACCATGCAATTTCTCTAATAGGTATGGCAATAAGATTTTTCTTCTTTATTTTAATCTTTTTTTTTTTTTTTTTTTTTTTTTTTTTTTTAGATGCAAGTCAGCATTATTCAAATGCAGTGTTTGAAAGCCACTGTGAAACTGTGAATAAAGGAATACAGTATTCTTTCATGGAAAAGCTGTTAACATAAAAGATCAATATTCTTTCTACAATTTGTTTGGTTTTTGAAGCATACTGTAAACTTTAATAGCAAATTACAGGCCTGGTACAGAAGTGCATGGGAAGGGTTAAGAAATCTGTATAATGGATGGCATTCTTCTTTCAAGCCTATAAACTGAAATCCTGCTTTCATTATGTTTTGCCACTAATTTCAGCAAAGTCAGAAGTTCACTCCATCATGCTATAGAGGCAGCACTGTTATATTCAGCTCTTTCTTTTCTATAGATGTATCACATCCTATTAGTCAGGTATGTGTCTGCAACTGCTGTGAGGCCAAGATTAACTGCTGTGGGGAAAGAAAGATGTCTAGGAGCAAGGGAAAGGCGTAACTGTTTGGTGACAGTGGATGAAAGGAGCTATGGCAAAGAGAGCATAACTTGATGAAAGTTTGGAGATTAGTTAGTAGATTCAGCAGTCCAAGTCAAAAGCATGGGTTTAAGGGGGATCATCGAATTAGTTACCTTGTCTCTAGGGAAAAAAACTGAGCTACTAAGTAGCTGCACAAATGAACTATTTATTTGTCACAAGATATTACCAGGTTTTATTGTTACCCAATAAGGAGGGACTACACAGCAATGGAATGATTCTCTTAGCCTTGGTCTCTTTCTGGATGTAATATTCTCTATTATAATATCCTGAAAGCTAATGCGTCATAGGAAAGGGGCAGCCCTGGAGCACAGAATGATGAAGGACTAACAACAGGGTGTCCTGATTATTCTCCCTTTCCTGTAGACCACCAGAATGTAGTGTACTGACCCAGAAGGTGAAAAAAAAAAAAAAAAAAGCCAAATCCCACACTGACAATAGAGTCTTCTATTAACATTTAGACGTGTTAAAGGTACATGTCATCCTGGGTGAGGTAACTTTTTCATGGTGACTCAAAAAGATGATGTTGCTTGTGTCAACAGAAGCTTAGTTGTGGCCACAGCCACGCAGGTTTGGGCACCGTTTCTCTTAGAGAACCACTTTGGGACTGGACATGTTGCTGCATGTAGGGAAAGGATTCAATAAACCTGGGAAGGTGGATGCAAGTTAGGGCGTCAGCATGAACACCATGACCCCTTGCAGGCCAAGGTTACAAGTGAAGGGGAAGCCAGACTCTGAACCTGGCAGGACCAGGCTTGCTGTGGAAAAGCCTGGGCAGCATCAGATCTTTTTTTTCCTAGTTCAAAGACCTAACCAAGTCACTCTGGGCAGCACAAACATGAGCAGGGAGAGCCCAAAAAGTCACTGCCAGTGCTCTGATGCTCTGCACCATGGCTGCTTTTCATTTACAGGTACTCTGTTTTTTCATGGTTTTATGACACTGGGGTATTCACTCCTTGTCAGGTACTCCTGTGAACTATTATTAAAAAAATCAAAATGTTTAGGCTTTCAAAACATCTGTGAGAACTCTTGCGGAAAGCATACCAAAGTTTGAGGTTTCACTGGGCTCCCACACAAGGTCTGAAAATTCAAAATACTGAGAGAGAAGTTTTGAGTCCCTGAAAAGAAATAATTTTTGAGTGTTCCTAGTGATTAAAGTGCTGGCAGTTATTTTCTCACAGCGCAGATGTGTCAGGTACCAAGCCAAAGGCTCATTTATGGAGCTGCTCCACTGTGGGCAGAAGCTTAATGTTGCTGCAATTGTCCTTAGGGGAAAAAAAAATCTCTCAAAAAAAGGGAAGATGATTCAGAGTTATATCATGGAAAATGTGCCTGGTGTTTTCTACTCTAGGGAGGAAACAAATCTAAAAGAAAATGAACATAAAGTGGATGGTAAGGCACTGCTCTCCCATGGATGAGACATCAGATAATGTGGACCCATGATACTGAATGAACTTCAGAGCTCTTCATTCAGTAGCACTTCATTTTAGTGAAATCAAACTGTTTATCCCAAGGAAACTACGATGAGGTGACAACCTGGATGTCTTTCTGTGCATACTGCTCTACGGTAAATGCTATGGCTAAAACACTTGCCAAATCAGAGTAGCCAGGTGAAATTGTTTAATTTGACTGCTTCTCAATGCTGCAAAGAAAAAAAGCTGCAATAGCAGCTTAAATTGCAGGGTGGAATCAATAGCATTTAGTGGTATGCAACACTGTGATTTTGAAATTCATCAATTGTTCAGGATTTATTACACAGGCAGGATATAAAGGCAAGCAAGACAATGGCCTTGCATTGACTGGATACATGACGTACCTGTGTCACTATTCAGCTAAGACATGATGTTAATTCATCAGGGAAAACTGAGAGCTTGGAGAGGATGTTAACAACACATTCAAACACAGGGACACAATTGTTACTCACCACTCCACTCCCTCAAGAAGTAGTTTGTGGGGAACAGCCTTCTTTTCTCCATGGTGGAGGAGCTGTCTAACTGCAACATCTTGGATGGGGAGAGGAGTCCCACCCTTTGATCACTTGAGCTATTTACCTTTCAAGTGTCGACAAGCGTTGGTAGCGTTTGCTGGCAAGGCTTTCTTCTGCTTGTTAGTGAGATTGGTTTTCCAGTACATGGGTGGGGAATGCCAGAGCAAATTCTGGAGCTAAAACCAAAGCCTACCTCAGTGATCTGTAAGATGGGTCTACAGCTGCTGTTGCCATATCAGGGGAAAAATAATAGAATCTCTGGCTATTGCAGAGGGGCATTTCAAATTGTGTCAGGTTCTGGTACTGCAAAACCAGAGCGCTCCCCTTTTCATCTCATTTTAGTTGTTCCTCCTTTAATGAGCAGCAAGTTACAGTCAATTAGAAGTGACTGATAGGAACTGAGGGGAATACATTCATAAGCAAATATGAAAAATAGCCATATACCTAGTGATAAGTTTATACAAATTACACCATAAGCAGAAAGTATTTATGGTTGATTGGAGCAATTAAAGGTTTTCTTTAAGAAAAGAAAAAACTCTCCAGTGAGAATATTTTAGAAAATGACTTTTTAATCATCTGTAGAACTGCTAAAATTACTGTCTCCTAATAGTTTTAAAGTGTTCCTTAGTCAGAATTAGCTGTAATCCCTTTGCAGAGCAGACAAATACTTCCCTAGAATCATTTACAGGAAACTATATTTTCAATCACAAAGTCATAACCATTTACTTTTACATAGTCCAAAGGACAACAAAGCCGATTTGAGCATAAATCCTTGCTGTGAAAACACCCACAAATTTGCAAAAAATTGCTCAGGAAAGAGCAAGTCCTAGAGCAAGTTAGGAGGGCATAGTGCACAGCAAGATTCACCCCTCAAGTAACAAACATTAATATTGACTGAAAAATCAGGTGTGGCCAGTGCTATCTGATGCATACTAATCAGCATCCTGCAACATTACAAAACCAGCTAATGCCTTCAGTCTCACCTGTTTTCTTATCTAAAGTCATCCCTGCAGACACCACTAACTGCATGGTTAAGGACACATTTTGGGAGAGGAAGGAATGTAGCAACATCACTGTGGAAGGGCAGTGAGAAGGATGCGTGCCCTGTGAGCAAATGGCAGGGGACAGCTTGAAACCAAACAGGAACTCGTGGGCATTGCACATCCCAGTGCTCCACTTCTGCCTGCCTTTGCATGGGAATTTTTCCTCTCTACAGAGGAGGGGCACAGGTATGGGCATGGGCACGGACATAAGCATGGGCACAGGCAGTGAGGGACAAGCCTCTGCAAGCAGTGCCACCTGGCATCCGGAGTGGCACGGAAAAGCATATTGGATGGGAGCACGGCCATCAGAATCAGACTCTTAGAAACGACAGACCTAAAAATGGTCCTACCTGAAGAGAAACAACTCAGGCTTGTTAGATATGCTCTACCAATCATCCAATTTAACATCAAGAATACTGCTCAGGGTTCTGCAAGAGTTCAAGCCTTGTCTCAAAGAGACTAGGATGCTGGAAAAGATAAAAGACAGGGTAAAAGTGCTGAACACAGGCTGCTTTGGTCAAAGAAGCCCAAAGCAGTTTTCATATCAATGTGAGTTTTTTAATCTCAGTGGAAAATTCACAATATTCTTCCTTTTTTTCTGCCAACTTTAACCATACCTTCCTTTTGTGTCTGCAAAACAAAGATAATTATTTTTTACTCACCTGCATAAAATGCTTGAAGAACTCCAGATGACTGAAGATATAAAAATGGAAAGGAAATGTGTCTGTATACATGCTTATATATAATTGCTATTATTGTTACAGTCTGCCAGGGAAAAAAAGGTTATTTCTAGCAAAGCTTTGTTTGTCTTTTTTTATCACTTCAGAAGCTGTTTAATAACTAGTGATCAGATGAAACACAACTGCTTTTGAAATCAATGAGAACTGGATTATGTGCAAGAGATGAGGAAGCTTTAGAAGAAAATGCTTATATTACTGAATATCTGTTATCTTAGATAATCACTGTTTCTGCCTATATCTTCCAAAAGACCCATTCTGTTACTCTGAAAAATATGTCATGATTTGAAGATCATTTCAGAGACCAAATACCCTGAAAATCTAAATGTGTGATCAAAATGCTTGCAAACGTGTCTCAGGTCAGCAAAAACAGGTGGAAGAGTACAGGAGAGAAAACATCTATTCTATTTTCTTCTACCAGTTTTAGTCAACACAGAACCATAGAATGATTTGGATAGGAAAGGATCACAAAGCTCATCTAGTGCAAATCCACCCCCTGCATGGGCAGGGACACCTCCCACCAGACCTGTTGCTCAAGGCCCCATCCAACCTGGCCTCGAACACTTCCAGTGAGAAGTCATCCACAACTCCTTCGGGCAACATGTGCCAGTGTCTCACCACCCTTACACTAAAGAATTTCTTCCTAATGTCCGATCTAAATCTACGCTCTTTCAGTTTCAAACTGTTACCCTATGTTCCATCACTACACTGTCTGATAAAGAGCTCCTTCCCTTCTTTCCTGTAGACACCCTTTAAATCTTCTTTAGGTTTATGATTTCAAATTACTTCTTTTTATAATGTATAGGATATAAATAAATCAGCATCAATATAATGTCTTCTAAACTATAACTCTTTGCCTGTCTGCTTGCTCCACTATGAAAGATAAAGCAGTTAACTCCATGGACTACATCCTGACTATTGCTAATTTCCAGGAAAGCTAATACAGTGTGTGCAATTTCATGTAGATACTATGTAATTGACATACCATTAAAATGAACATCAGTATACTTACACAGACATACCGTTTGGCTCTGAGCTGAACCATGAGGTGCCTCTGTCATGCCAAAATACACCTTATCCCTGCAGCTAAGTTATTCAGATTCAGTCATTCTGTCATTGCTCTACTGTGCCTATCCGTGCTACACTGGAGCTGTTAACAACTGAGCTGGTCCTTACCACACTATGGAGTCATGAAATACCTCTCTACTTGACTAGGGGTGTATCTACAACAGCAAGAAAGACAGATGTTACTTTGTACCACCATCTGTATTTTAAACTAACCTGTCTGCTCTCTGAGTCAACTAGATTGTCTCAGCATTTCTCAGCCACATTTCTGAAGTGCTACTTGAAGTATTAGACTTTTCATCCACATAGCATAAACTCATCTTTAGCTGGGACTAGGCTGATGGTTCAGGTCCTTAGCTGTTGCTCTTCATGCCTCCTTGAGTGCAAGCCCTTCCTATACCTTGTGGTGGTAATCAACAGTACTGTGAGAAAGATCTGCTTTCAGAAGACTGCAGTAACACCCTCAGAAGGAAAGCATTGGGTTTATACTGATGAATAAGAGTCTGGAAGAGTGCCCAAGTTCACAAGAAAAAAATAGTTTCCACTACAGCTTGTCAATGAATACTGAAAAAAGATGAGTGATGATTAAGAGTTTAAAATAATCTCCTTTCCACCCTTTCACCTGTCTCCAGTCAAACCATAAAGCCAACCATGCCTCTGGCTTACATTATAATGGAATTATTGTTCATGGACGTTTGGCCAGTCTGCAGTCAATAGCGAAGAAATGACAAACGTGTGCACAAGAGAGGCCTTTGGAAAGGAAAGAAGAAAATTTATTATTGCCAGTCTACTGATGAATGCAGGCATTAGAATAGCAGATGTAGAGTATATAAGGGGTTGGAAAGTGAAAAGCTGTGTTGCCTTAGAGCACCAGGAAATGGAGCCAGGATTGTGAAAACCATCAAGCTGCCTGTGCTTTGCATTCCTTAATGTACAATGAAATGCTTTAATAACCAAAACCCAAAACCCTAAAATGGCAAGCACTTCCTGCAACAACCCTTGAAATAAGGTCTGCTGATCATGTGGGGTAGTCAACAGTGCATGCAAGAAAGATGGGGGAATTGTAACTCAGCATGCTAGAATGGGGACATCAGCTTTGGCGTTTGGGACTGTTGCTTGGGATACACCAAACAGCAAGAAAAAGATGAGGAAGGATGCAGTCTCAGCTCCAAGGTAATGGATAATCCAGAAACAGCTGTTTCTCTTCCTCAACCTTTTCTAAAGTGCCACAGGAGACCTCTTTCCACTCAGAGCTCAGTTATTCTTCAGCATCGACTTCTCAACACACCACTTTGGCTTTCACAAGTAATCTGTTGGACAGGCTGAGAAATCTGTGCTGAATTCCCTCGTCTCCAATGTTTGGCTTTGGTTAGGAGAAGATTTGCCCCAAGACTAAACATATGTAATATTAAGCGTAACCTTTTCTTAGCTTTAGTATACTTGCTCCTAAATCTAAATTATGTATACCTTGTGTGTGTTTATATTTATGTGAGTGAGTGAGTGAGAGTATCAGGCAGGCATGGAAAATGTGGACTCCATTCACCCTGCATATGCTGTAATATGGACAGACTTAGAGAGGTGTGTGGCCATATATAGACTTAACCACATCTACTGTAAAGACAAAAAAAAATGCTGAGAAGCATTTTGTCATGTTTTCCATTTGAAATGTGTGAGCTGTGGAAACCCAAAGCTATAACATTAATATTTCTTCTGGTAGGTTTTTTTCCTGTGATATTTATTTTTCCTGCGATATTTATTTGTTATCATGTTTTTTGGGAACTCGACAAGTTTGTGAGAAGTTGTTTTGGTTTTTTTTCTACTGTCTCTGTATCTAGAAAATATGCACACACTTGAATTATGACTTTCCTACAGGAACTAACAGCTGTATGTGCAAATCATGCATATAAATCAATTACCGAGGCCTATGTACTATAAATGCACCCATTAATTAAGCAATGTCAGATGCTATGAACCATGAAGTTCATTACATCTTTAGCATTCTAACCAAGGATTATTTGAAGAAGCAATTCTACATTTACCTAATAGTTAATGAAATTAAGCCGGGTTGTTGCCAACATTCTTATTTTATGCCTAATTCAGTGTTTAAATGTTTATGAATAAAACACTAACTGCTGAAAGCAGAAATGTTGAAATGTAATTACTGGTAAGTTATAACGCACTTGAGGACTCATTATACCAGACTTGGGAGTTTTAAGATCACCAGTGTAACACACTCTCCAAAAACACAGAATTTTTATGGGCTAAAAGCTGGAAAGACATAAATGCTGTTGAATTTGTCCTGGCTGAGTGGAAATTTTGATGATTGTGGTAGTATGATTTATGGGTATAACATTTTCCAGTCATTACATGGTTGCATTTCAGCATTGTGACATGATTTGCATATGTGAATATCCCTGCAAATTAACTTCTGATGAGAGCTACATCTGCCTGGATTAAGAAGCTCCTATCTTAAAACCAATCCAGCTGCTACCCTGAAGGACCTTTTTTTTTTTTTTTTAAAAAAAAGGCAATCTGCAATGTCATCATATATAGTTTTTCCATATGTGTGTCCTGTTTTAGATTTAAATGTAAATATTGCATGGCAGTATTGGTTACTTTGTTAGGGTTTATTCTGCCAACTAAGAGGCAGTCAGAGATATCAACATTAGGATTCGCTCTGCTGTATTGTGCTCTGCCTTCCTCTATTCCATAAGCCTATCCACAGACAGCTAAGTATCAAGAGCTAGTGTAGGATCTGTCACTGCTGTTCAAAGTCATTCTTAGCCTAATGAAAAAATAAAACCAAATTTAAAAGGAAACAATGCAAAAGAAAGAAAAAAATACCAAAACAACTCTTCAGAAACAGCAGAAGAGAACAACAAGGTCCTGTAGCTAAATACCACCTTCTGCTGTGGCTCAGCATTTCCCAGGCTCAGGCTTTTCTGCTGGAGGATATGTATCCACAGAAGCCTGGTGCAGCCTATGACACAAAACTTTTATGTGGGCTCTGAAAGTAACTGATAGACACAAGAGGTAAAGTCAGAAAAACAGACAGACAGGGTAGGACAGAGAAACAATGAAGCAATTTGTTTTTTTTCAGAATAACTTTCAGTTCCTTAGACTCTTGCTTGAGCACTTTGCAGACCCCAGTTTGGTTTGTTTGCAACACAATAAAAGAAGACCTTGAAGGAGGAATTTAAAGGAGTCAAGAGGCAGTTATGAAGGAACTGTGAGAAGAGTGCATTTGAGTATTGCAAGAGAGTGGGATTCAAAATTCTGGATAAAATGGGGCTTAATGTCTTCTGTGTAAGATGAGGGAAGAAAAAAAGATGTGAGGAAGCCAACAGGACTGCCTGATACAGAAGAATGAGGGGAGTACGGGAGGAGAGTAACACAGTCAAAGCAACAGACAAATAGACTTCAGAGATACTTCAGAGAGAGCTGGTATTTTAGGGAGGGAGGAAACAAGTGTAAGGAAGCAGGGAAGTGAGAGAAGTCTATGGCAGAGCAAAAGGAACTAAGTTTTGTTCCTGTGCTGACAGCACTCAGAAATAAGCACAGAGAGAATCACGTACAAGGGACTATATTAAGGTAGAGAGATATTGAAAGAGTGACAAGAGAGTTAAAAAGAAAAACCAGAAAACGGAAGCACTGACCTGGAAACATTTAGAATTTGATTTGCCTGAATTTTTAGGAGAGAAGAAATAATTTTTTTTTTAATTGTTGAGAGCATTTTGCTTTTTAACAACACGAAGCTTTTAAGATCTGTAGTAGTTATTATGCTGAATGTATAAGTTTATCCTTTCTTTCCTCCCAGAAATTCACTAAAATTGCCACGCTTGAACAAACTGCTTTTGCTAAAAGCCATTGCAATTCAATTGAAATTTTAAAATTGTGACAAATACTGATAAGTTCATAATGAATTTCATTTTGCACGAGTTGAAAGCTTGAAGAAAGTAAGTCAGTGACCAAATGATAAGGACCAATTGGAAACTGTTTCAGCAGCTCATATGTACAGTCTTAACTGAGGCTTAAATATGTAGCAACCAAAACCACACAGTAATATCCATACCACATTTTAAGCACTTTTCATCCCAATGTTGTAACCTAAAATGTTAGTGGATATACAGTTCAAAAATAATTGAAACCAGAAAAAGCATCCTCCCATCAATTCAATAAGTAAACAGCAGTGTGAGAAGCAGCACAGTCTTGTCACAAACAAAAAAATTAACAAAATATGCTTCTGTAGATAAACATGTACAAATAAATTATCCCACCCATTTTCAGACTGAGCAGTGACTTCCTGTGAGATCAGTCTGATGCAAATATAGCACTAAACAGGGAAAAAATGGTAGAGTCAGCACCATGCTATATTTGTGTAAAACAACCAGGACACCTCAGCATGGGCAGAGCACTGAGCTCTTCTGTTCCCAGACTGGAGCTGAAATGCTCCTGCCAGGATGATGTGGAGGCAACAGGGCTTGCTGTGCCTGCACCCTCCTGTGTAAAACCTAATTGTTGAATTCTCAGGTTCTGGAGCTGGTCATTGCCTCATATAACAAGTTATTTACTTGGTAGGTTACATCCAATGGAATTCAGTGCTGCTGAATGCTGCCATGTGTGAAAAGGTTAACACACAAAAGACATAAGTTCAATCTTATCAGCATTCCTGAACAGCAATGACATTCATTCCAACGCTGTTAATTATTAAATCAAGACCTCTGTAATCAAATATGAATGCAGACTAAGGTAAGGCAGGAGGGATTCTCTCTCTCTTGAAAGCCTAGCTGATCTCACAGACTAAGGAGCAGTAGAGAACAAACCAATCTTTATCCAGTGCAGACTTTGCTTCCTCATAAAACTGCTGTTTTCAGATCCTCTGAGTTAGAAATATGGAGTCCGTAGCACTAAGCAAACTCATTGCCTAAATGTAGGTAGCTTCTTATCATAGTGTTTAATTTATTACATTTTGAGATGACCGGGTGTAAAATCCCTGATATTGTACATTTCCAAGGAAGTTTCACTTACTGAGTGTGTGCAAGAAGAAATGTAAGAAATTTCAACCAGTATATAGAGTTCACAGTGTCCATATTGACCTATCCATCCTGGTGTAATTCCCAAACGGCTTTGTGAAGGTCTGGAGAAGCAAAGGAGTAAATAAACTCCTCTGTCAGATACACAGTTGGTACTTCAAGAAGGACTGCCTTGATTGCTGTGTTTCTCTGTCATCCCCAGGTGGGTTCACACAGAGCTCCTTAAATGATGTCAAGAGCAGAGGAAACTAGAGCAGTGACATATATTGTCTCTCAAGTTATTGAGAGATATCTTGATTTTATCTCTTCTGACACCAGTAGTTACTCTTTGTTACCCATTTAGCATGGAGGAATACACCATAATATGCCCTTACAAGGGAAGGGTGAAAAGGAATCATGCTGTCTTAAGAGGATCAGGTGCGCATTATAAGCAGCAATTAGCAAATTTTAGATGCTTAGGATGTTAGCATGCTTATTCAAACCTTCTGATTCTACACTGTCAGATAAAAAATTTCACAAAAATTGGATGTGTGAATGCCAAGAGTTCTGAGCAAAAATTTAAAAAAAAAAAAAAAAAAAAAAAAAAAAGTCATCTTTTCCTGTATTCTTTGGCACTTCCAAGCTTGGAAAGAGCAAAGTACTGAGTCAAGTATACATATTTGCTTTTAGAAAGGCTAATTCAGAGGGATTTAATTATAGGTACTCCTAATGTTTGTTTGCAATCTTTAATCTAAAAAGCTGGCAAGAAATCTTTCACGATTTTAAACAGACTTTGAGCTAAGAATAATTACAGCAACAAGACCTAACTTTTCCACAGGGCTGGGCAGCTTCAGTTCAGTTCTGACTATGGCTATAAGGAAGTGTTTTCCAGCGAGTACCGTATTTTCATAAGGTGCCAATGAGTCTGCTTACCTCAGATTTTCAGCACTTTTTAGGACACTAAACAGAGCAACCCAAAGGCCAGCTTCAGAAACCACTTGCCATGTTTGCAAATACGGATGAATATCTCACATACTGTATATTTTAGCTTGGCTTTGAGCATAGCAAATACTATCCTGCAACATAAGGATTCAGTTACAGGTTTGTCACTCAAATATTCATGGGAGAGTTAATTTTACATAGTTGCTCCAAAAGGGAAAAGATAAATATCTTACAGCACAGGTAGCTCTTTTGTGGTTTTCAGTTGATAAAAATCAATCCCAAGAGCACAAAGGACCCAAATGAAGCTAACTGAAAAATTCCCTTTGTCATTTATGTACAGAGTTAGGCTCTAGGGGCTTTTACTGTTGGGAGATTAGCAAGTGTCCAATGAAAAATACTGCATAATGGTTCTCATTCCTTAGAAATAGGACACAGTCCTCCCTTCACTTAGTATCATTGTCCAGAGTGCTCTAGAACAGAGAGAATGAATGATCATCCCACTTTTAGTGGTGCACAGATTAGTAGGACAAGGCCTAAAAGCCTGCACAAGCAACTTCTGCTGTCCTTCCATGGTAAATAAAGAGAGACTTTTCATTTCTGGGCATGTTCATGAGAAGCCAGAAAGAATAATGAAAGCATCAGCATTATGGTGTAAATCCTCCAGTAAGAGTTCTAGTTACGACAAGCTGGGTGCGTGGATTTACTTTAAAACTAGATCCTC
The DNA here is from genome assembly GCA_023637945.1 of Phaethornis superciliosus. Lineage (NCBI taxonomy): Eukaryota > Metazoa > Chordata > Aves > Apodiformes > Trochilidae > Phaethornis > Phaethornis superciliosus. The sequence continues at coordinate 85,492,915 of JAJQWJ010000002.1, forward strand.
TGATTTTTTCATAATTCTGCTTCAGAGTAATTTTTATTATTATTTTTTTAAAAATTCAAGCCTAAAATGTAAACAATTTCATTTATCTCTTCACTGCATTGACCTCTGTAAGCTTAAGAGGTTTAGATAACACAATCAGGATACAGGTTTTTTGTCCAGGAACAGGCATCCAGAATCAAAATCATTAGCCTGTCTGAGTTTTTTATGTGCCTGGGGTTTTTTTGCATGACAGCTATTAGCACAAACGGGTTTTCTCAGAGCATGACACCAGCAGCCCTCTCTTTTTTGCCTTAATTACTTCAGAAGTTTCACTCTGCCTTAGTTGCCTGAGTCATTACTGATTATTTGGCTGAGTGAGGTGAAGGAGATCAAGTGTCATGATATTGACAGACCCCTTTTATTTGATTGCTGTGCAATGGTTAAAAATCCAAATGGTCAAAGACAACTTTGTCTATAAGGCCTACTACCAACCAGATTATGCCTTGCTTAGGTCTCACCTCTTTTGCCTTGTTCCTCTTCTACTTGTGTTCCTGCTTCAGCAGTCTGGATTGCGTAGGATCTTCTCTGTAGGGTCCAGTGTCTGGGCAGAACGTTCACGTGGTATTTGTGAAATGAAGAAAGGATTTGTCTCACCTTTGTAAGAAGCATTGGGGTACTCAGTGGACATACCTACATTATGGAAGAAAAACCTAAAATATTTGTTAGCATTGCAACAAGAAATGAGTATAATGTCTAACAGAAATACTTCTTGCACTATGTCATGAGCAGTCTTATTAGTTTTTCTTTGATAATTAGCTGTAACTGTAAAAATTATTAGCTGTATTGAAACAAAGGGTCTTTTGAAAGAGAACCAGAATGAATACTTATTGGTAGTAAATTAATTTGGAAAGGCCTTGATTAAGCAATATACACCAAATTTCACATAAAAATGCTGGGGTTTTTTCTCCTGAAGATTAATTGTGAATTCCATTAATAGGAAGAAAGGTCTGTCTGAATATCAGATAGAGCTCTGAGAAAGCATATTCATACACTGTACTGGGGAAAGTCAGTGTCACACAATACACTGTATTGGGGAAAATCAGCTTGTCTTTGTTCGTCTAGCTGTGACTTTTGTGAAGGCCTTTTGTATGTGATCCCTGCTTAGGTCTGGATTTTCCTATGGTCTAGGCATATAACTTTGTGCCTGGCCTCTGAAGCACAGAGGGAGCAGCAGCAGGAAATCTCCTACCCAAGTCAGCCACACCAATACCTTCACTTTTCTCAGCTCTTGCCTATTCTGTTGTCACTAACACCCCAGATGCTGCTGAATTAGAATATTACCTTTGTGGGACCAGCACATGTTCTTTCAGTGCCTAGGTGAGCCACTGAGGGTGGCAGCGTGGGACAGTGAAGTTCAGCTGGCTCCAGAAATGGGGAGACACATTCCTGGTTCCAAGTCGAGTTCCCCCTGGAAAAGAGAGGCACTGCTGCACTGTTGCTGCTGGAGCCTCCACCACTGCCACCAGCAGCTGAATCACAACCTTCATCCCTGTGACAGTGTCCAGGCAGTCTGCCTGGCATGGATGCTCCCCAGACACCTCCTGTATGGTACCATGATTGCTGGCTGACCTTTGCTCTCCTGGCAAAGGCACTCTGGCATTGATTTTGCTGTCTCTCCAGATGCCCTTTTGGAGGCTTTCGCACAACCAACATGAGCATGAGAAGTGCAACTAAATGAGGATGCTCGCAGGTCAATTGGTCAGCTGTCTGTAATTATGCAGTAAAGGCTGGGGGTCATTGTCTCTGGATTTCTTAACCAGCTTTAATAATACAGAGACATTGCTTCCAATGTAATTCTTGGCTGCCTGATGAGTGAGGATATTCAGAAATTTCATTTTATTATAAAATTAAAGCAAAAAAACTTGTGAAAAGCATACAGAACCAAAGCATATAAGACAGGTTTGCAATTAATCCTTGTCCTCCTTCCTAGGAATTCAAACATACCTCTCAGAACAAATGGGCTGAAGCTTGGGACAGTAATAAGTTTTTTATTTGAATATCATTTGGAAAGAATCACACATCTCTAAAAGATTAGGGAAATATAACTTTTATTTTAATGCGAGTAGTATTTTACTGGACCCTGGCAGGGTATTAGAGAAATTATAATTTTCTCATTAGTCTAACTGCCAACTAGCTCTTCTTACTTTCCTTTCCTTCACAATGGAGGGTGTCTCAGAAAAAATGATACTCAATCAAATTAATTAAGAGGGAGTGGGTTTCTAAAGAATGAGGCTGAGAAGGAATCAGGCCAGGAATTTAGCATGTTCAAGACTTCAAATGCTTTCTCAAGTCCCACAGACTTCAGTGGCATTTAATTTTTTTCTTTAGGCTGGTCCTAAGAATGTGGTTTGGGGATTAAAGCAGAGGAAAAATTTGTGGACAAAAAGGTGCCATCAAATGGATGTATGAAAAGAAAGTGTTGCTGAACATCCTATCAAAATAATTCCTTGAAGAATATTCATTTCTATCAATGCCTTCATTTTTTAATTTAAAACTTTGACAATTTAGGTTGAAACATTTTGTTTCAAAATTCCTTTTTGCTATATAGACACGAAGTCTGAAATTAAAACCGCAACTGACCTGATCTTTTCCTAACCAATTGTTCAAAATAACTGAGTTCTGTGCCAAACTGAAATAATTATTTTTGAGCTGTCAGAACTGCTGATGAATGCAAAAATGAAGCAACTGGAATAAAAACAGTCTGTGTACAGGACTCAAAATTTGTGGGGTTCAAAAATAAAATCCTACATGGATATTTTATTATAACTTAGCTTATTCAGTTGTCATATGCAGTTAACTGTGGTGAATACAGAGTAGTTATGTAGTTTATCTTAGCATATATATTGAAAACAAAACATTTCTTCAACTACAACATATTCATTTGCATCCCATTCTAAGAAGAAATATCTAGTTTTTAGTCACTTGTGATTAATACTTCATTACTATATAATACTCACTGTAAAAACTCACATAGGCACTGTCTCTTGGGTCAGGCTCAGTGCAAATCGGGATGGTCAAATACCACAGCCTGCTCCCAGTCAGATGATGCTGGACCTCAGCTCATTGCCATGGAACCCCATTGCAGCATCCAGCTTGATACCAAGGACTCTGGTAGAAATTAGATCCAAGCCATTCAGAAACCATCTCCAGAGACAGATCCTTCTTTCCCTCCTTTTCCTAAAAAACCCCCATCCCTCTTAGAGGTAGGCTCCTGGTAGTGACCTAACCCAAAGTTTTCAGCTCAAAGCTTTAGGAGGGCACAGCATTATTTGAGCCTCATGAAAGACAGTGACTGACCACAAGCTCCAGGTTGGAAGTGACCCCTTATCATAAGGCACCTCAGGCTCTGTGAGGCTCTGCTTTGTGCCACATTGTCCATATCCAGATATGTAACCATCCTGGTTTGGTGACAGCACACTATGGAAGAGATATCAGTGCTGTTCAGTAATTATTATGCTGCAGAGAAACTTAAAGATGGACTCAGCCACACAGGTCTCACACTATCTATGTCAGATCTGACAGATCTGTCATACTATATTTCCCTGTTTGTTTGAACAATCAGTTCTGTTTGTCCTCCAGATATATTCTTCAGGGCCTGCGAGATAGTTAAGCACAGTGGCAAAAGTATAGCACACATTCACCTGTCTCCTAAGGGGCAGAAGAACTATGTAGACTTCTGATAGACATTATCTGACTTAGTGAAATTCATCTCAGACTAATCTCACCTCTTACATTCAAGTCCTCACCTCTCACCTTCAAGTCCTTTCATGAGAGCTGGTTTCATGTGCAATTGCTCACAGCGATCCGATGCTGGCAACACAGACAACTTCCTTGCATGAAGAATCACATCTGTTTGAAATGGTTCCTAACCCTTTCCTGGCAAAGAGATAAGCTGAAGAAAATCAAAGCACTTCATGTGTGTTCTCAGGTGAGACACTGGGGCAAGAGGATAGGGAACAAGGCATGAAGGGGAAGAGGCATATCTACACCTAATAGTCCTTTCCTTAGAGTTCTTGAAAAGGAAGCCTTCAAAACTACTGACTATAGAGCTATGTGTTCTTTGCTCTTTCACAGAACTGAGATTCAGAGGGTGCAATGTGAAAACCTATGATTCTCTTATGAGAGCATAACCATGGTGTATATGGTCTTCATGAAAACCACTGGAATATCTGACCTGCAAAAATTCCTGAAAGCTCATCCTTCTATATCCATTTACCAGTTCTCTCCCTTCTTCTCCCCTGTAGCACGATCTTCCAACAAAGTCTCAGAGGAAAGGTGCCAAATAGAGTGACTACTTCCATAGAGAAAGAAGAGGTACCTCATTCAGAAGTCCTCCTTTTAGAGCCTTACAAAAGATTGTTTTATTCTATATTTTTTAAAGTTATGTGGAAACAATAATGAACATCAAATGTGATTAGCTGAGATGAAGGAGAAACAGGCCAGCTAAAATGTCATATAAAGCAAACAAAAATATATAAAAAAATAGACAGAAGTGTTTCTGAAACTAGCTATATAGAAATGAAGAAAGTCATGTAACCAAGAGCAACATACTGCAAATTTTTGTTCTAATTGTTCAAAAATGTTCTCTCCCACTTTCAGACTTTTTAGTCCAAGTTTGAGCCTGAAGCAAATTTTTACAGTAGAGTTATAAACCCATGAACAGAGGTTTATAATGGAAACACTGGCACAGTCCTAACTAATGGTGTTGTGCCATGGGGTGCCTCTGTAATAAATAAAGTGTCTGTAAGCCAGAATGCCAGCCAGAATAGCTAGTAACACCCAAAACAAAAAAACAAGAACAAAAAAAAAAAAAAACCACCCAAAAAATTAGGCAGAAGTAAATGAAACATCAGCAGTACTAGCTTTGTGAGATAAAACAAGTAGAGGAAGTACTCCACTGTAAAGGATTACAAACAAATGATTTTTCAAAGCAGTGAATAAATACAGACTGGGAACCTTTTTGCTTTGAGAAAATGATGGGTTATTAAGGTATGGAATTTAATATCATTGTCAATCTATAAAACTTTTACAACCTAGTCTTATTTGCACAGAGATTACATCCCCAAAGCTCAGTGCCAAAGACACATGTTAATAAGCTCACAACTTTTAATTAAGCAATATGTATAAGTAGATTCCCATTAAGCTGTGATTTGTAGGCTAGTTCATTACAGTGGGTTCCAGCCACCAGACACATATTCAATACAAATCAAGCAGCCTGCATATTACCCAGCTTAATGTGAGCCTACTTGGGATTTTTTATCACCAGTTCAGATTGGTGGTTCGGAGAACTATGTTTTTTTCTAAGACTGGGGGCAGTGACCAGAACCTTATAATGACCCCATGTTGTTTTCTTAATGAAACTATCCATCTGAATTGTTTAGTTGCAGCTGATAATTATTCATACAGCTAATCATAGTTCTATTATATGCAAAATATATATGACATTCAGACAGAACACATTTGCTGTTATTTGAATTAAATGCATAAAATAAAGCATGAAAGAAGGCAATATGGATATTTAATCATGGAACAATAAAAATTATTCACACATTTTACTCTAAAGAGATTGATGACATTTTCCAGATCTTGGAATAACTCTCTTTTGAGTTCCTGAATTATGCTAAGATTTCTGCCCCCGGTTTGTGACATGGAGTGTCAAGTAGAGTTTTTTCAATCGGCTTTCTCATGACACAGTATGGAATGCCATTTCACATCTTTCTTTCTTAGAGAGATTTGCCACTGATTACATCAGCAGTGAGTACTATGCAAAAATCTGACGCAGCAGTCTTAAAAACATGATGGATATTCCACAATATTTAACAGGCTTTTTTGTGCAGGAGTTAGAAATTTATGGATCATCACATCATCATCCAGGAGAAATTACTATAGTCACATTTGTGGAAGATAATACTTCATCATAGCATTTTCTTCTGGTATTCCTTCCATAATAATAAGTTAACAAATTAACTTTGCTACATGTTTGCAGTTATCAGGAGTGCCAACTCTTGTTTTTAACAGCCCTTTCAGTGAAGATACTGCTGTATTTAACTGTAATGAAACTGAAATGCATTTATTTAATGACTGAACTGCTCTGTGTAACCTGTCTCTAGCCCCCATGAAACTAAACAAAATACTTAGACTCAGTTTTACTTTCCTCACATAATTTAAATTTTCAATTTTGGTACTGACATATCTCTATAAACATCCAGTCTTAGCTAATATAATGACCTATCAAGAGCTGTTCAGTATTTATTTGGGAAGTAGAATTTGCCATCCAGCTCCAGAGCTGCAGTCCATCTTACTCAGTATTTCACTAATAACAGTGGCTTAGATATGAAGTTTTATGAAACCAGGGTGGACTGACTTCCAGTAGAGGAGGCTCTTGGTCAAAAGAGAAAGGCAGGAGCTTCTAAGAGGGAAATGTGAACTACAAATCAAGAAGACAAGGAGAGAAGATCATAATTAGCTATAGCTCTAAATGTAACAAGAAGAATTTTTCAATCAATATGGTAAGCTGCTTGTAGTCAATTAAAAAACTGTAAAGTAGGGACAATGCCATATGTAGATTAGGCTAGTCTCATAAAAAGAGTCTTAAAAGCAACGTTGCATAGTTCATGAATTGATTTTGCTTGAAGGCCGAAGAAAAAGGAGCTGCAATAAGCCAGTCCTATGGTAACAAAAGCGTTCTCTTGGAGAACTCCATCAGAGGCAACTGGTGCAGTCAGAGGAGTTTTACATACCCTTTTTCACCAAAATTTCCCACCAGCTTTCATAGGATCACACTAGCTCAAAACTGTAATGAAGATTTTTATTTTTTTTTCTACAATTACATTTCTTTCCGAAGTGACTAGACCAATGCAGTCCTGGAAAAAATGTACTTCTGCTTTCAGCTTTAATTCATCACTGAATCTCAGCACTTTTCCTTTGACAGTGCCATTGGATACAGCAGCATTTGGAGAAGTGAAGAGGCTACCACAGATGGCAGGAGATAAAGAGTTAAGAACAGTCTCCTGCAGACTGCAGAGCAAGCTGGAGTCAAGGAAAACACCCAGACGTACAGCTGTTGAGACAGGAGCAACATTACAGCCATTAAAATCAAATGTCAAAGAAGGAACAATGCCTATTAGCTTTTAGAAACCAAAAATGAACAGTTCAGCTTTATCAAACAAATGGGTTGCACTATCCAATTACTAACTTCTGATAAGCACCATGTCAATTTTGAAATTGTACTGCTGAGTCTGTTCAGAAGAAAAAATAAATATGAGTTATCCACATAACAAGGATATGCACAAAAGGAAGCTAAACTATTACAATCCTGACCTAATTACCCAGGCAAATCACTCCCCTTTCAGAAACATTGTGAAGCCAGTAAAAACACTGTCACCTTCTCTGATGAAGCTCTGACCTTGTTCAAGGCCCCTTTCTTCTCCCCTTCAGAAGTCCTGAAGGGGACTGAGAAGTCCTCCAATTTGATCCTTCAGTTGAAGCAGCATCATTCACAACATCTTTTGTTTCGTCTGACCCAGAAATAGAAGAGCATGGGCTGTGCATGCCCCAGCTGAGAGGGCAGCAGAGGGCTGCAGCCTGTGGAGGGAATGGGACTCCCCATCTACTCTGCACATAGTTGGGCATAGACACAGAGCAAGACACTGGAAAGCATACTAGAGAAAGGCAAGGGCATAACCAATAGCCTGTTTGCTTTTTTAGAGTAATGTGTATTGTGTTCCTGAAGGATACAAAAGCTGCTTTAGTGCTGTTTAGTTTGAAGCTGACTGGAAACATCTATTTTAGTGCTCTTCTCTACACAAGGTATATGAGCTGTAGATTAAGCATAGGTTGAATTTCTCCCTCAGAGCAGACAAAAAGAAATTATGAAAACAGCAGCATTAAAACCACCGCCGCTACCAATAATCATCATCATCATCATCAATATCATCATCATCATAGCAGCAGCTTAAAAACCTTATGAAATACAGATGATTTTTTTCTTTTTGAAAAAATGCTTATGTGGTTAAAAATAAAGCATATTTTCCACACATTCTTATCTAACAGATGGCTGTCACATACAAGGACGGACAAAGCCTTGAACTAAAAAGAGCTAATGCTCACTTTGTCCTTCCCACATATCCTCACAAAGCTGAAAGGGGGCACACATCACAGTGATATGGTAATGTTAGATGGAATACTAATACCTTAGGATTATTTATGAATTTTAAAACATATAGCTCCTTAATGACTTTGCTGACAATCCCAGTAGTGCTGGGAGAGTAAGCCACTATAGAGCTGAGCAAGTTCTTTTAGCAGGCAGCCATCTACTTTGATCCATTAGATGGACATTTTGTGTCTTGACTGGTCCCAAGCCAGGTGGCATGGGTAACTTTGGAAGTTATTACATTAGTATCTTAGATGAGTTTTGGGGTAAATCTTCCTGATGGCCCCACTTAATATACTTTCTTCTCTACAGTGTTCCAGTCTTGGGGTAGATTCACTGGGTTCCTTAGTTGAAACTAGACTAAAACAATATTCTAATTTATTCTTGAATATTTATTCAAGGAATAAATCTACTCTACTCCAGTGCTTAATGTTCATTAAGTCCACACAACTAGATTAAAACTAGTCTGAAGTAAATCTCCACAACCCATGTGGCATGGCTACCAGAACTTCAGCTCTAGCTGGTTTCCTCTACATATCTTTTCCTACAGTCCTATACTACTGCTGTGTAGATGTAGTCTCTTAGTATTGCTTCCTCGTGCATTCTTATAGTATAAATTTCTTGCACTTTTTACATCTCAGTCTAAAACGAGCACTAAACTCTGTCTCACCCCCAACTATGTAGCCATCTTTGAGGACTCATACCTCAAAGGTCTGTCTTACCACTCACAACATCTGTAGTCAAATAAGAAATACAAGACTTACAAATAAACCTTTAAACCAAACAGAAAGACAGACACAGAGCAGAAATACACTTCAGTTGATGCTGTGCTGAATGAAAGAAAAACAGCATCACCCCCCCCCCGTCCTCACCACCCTTCCCTCAAAGACAACTGCGCTTAGAGCTCCCAGTGGAGTCGCTCATGTGAATGCTCTCTCACCTGGCTTTGGTTAAAATGGACCTGTAAAGCTTGAATGGCTGGAACAGAAGGTATTTGCTGCTCATCCTGAGACAGGTGAGGCAGATTCCCTATGGGAGCTGCTCCTGTGTGTAAAAGCAGCTGCAGATGGTATCTTTAGGTGACACAGCTGCACTCAGGGCTTGGGTCCACAACAATAGTAAGGGAAGAAGAGGATGGCTAAAAACTAGACACCTGAATGCCACAGCTCTTAATCTGGTCTCACTATTTTCTTTTTTTGGATCAAGTGGTGCTTGTACCAGTTCTTCTGACAATCTCTGTAAGATCCTTCTGTCCATCAAAGGAGCACAGAAAAGCCCTTAGTTTATAAGTACAACCTTGAGTAAAATGCCACATTCCTGATAAGACGCATTCACATGCATGAAGCAATTGACTCATGGGAAAGAGCCAGCATTTAACAGTTGTTTGTAGATCAGTGTAATGTAGTAACTTTTCCACTGTCATCTGTCCACAAAATTTTTTGATCTAAAATATGAACAATTCTTAATAGCAGCATCAAAAAAAGAATGGAAAAATAGAATGCTACAGAAAATGCTGGTCCACCACTTCTTAAAGAAACAATGTAATGTAATAAAACTATTTAGAATTTTAGACTTTTAAATCTCTAATCTGAAAGAATCTACAAAAAGGTATTGCACCTTCTTGGATACTTTACAGCTTCTCTAATATATTGACATTTGTGGAAAAAGACAAAAGCCTTCAAACACTGACTCCTAGTTTAAAAGCTAGAAAATAAACGCTGAAATGGCATGGACAACAGACCACCCGCTAAAAAGGTTTCAGATACAGAGCCTTGCCACTGAAATCTGTCCTGCTATTGTTCTATTCACACAAGCACACATACACACACATTCATACACTGTTTTGAGATGCAAAGATAGTTGTCTATTGCACCAAATTCAGTGTGGTTATATTTTCCATTGCACAATGAAGTTCTAAAATTTATCTGAAACAAACAATGTTGTGTGGGGTCCTCTTTTAACTCTAATTATTTTATTATCTAAGAACTCTGTGCCTTTGGAGTAGGAGGCTGTTATAAATATGTCGTAGTGCAGATGAGGAACTTCTCCAATTTCATTAACAAGTAGCAAGATCTGTACATATAACTCCCATACAGAGTGTTTTAGAGATGTGCCCTATTATGTCTAGTTAAGTCAACCTTGTGTCATTATTTCATATTAGTGTATATGACAGGATTGGCATACCCAGAAAAGATGCATCAGAACCATTACATGTCAGCCCAGAAAATGTAAAAAAGGAATTCTGTATTTTGAAAACTAGGTTAAATATCATGTCCTTAAGTATTTTGAGAAAAAAAAAAAAAAGAGTCCTGAATTTGTACAAAAAAAAAAAGGTGTGTTTTTTTAAGGTTTAAGGAATAAGGAAGTACTTCAAATAAAGATCTTGTACAACTAGAAAAAAAAAAAACAAACCACAAACAAAAAAACCCAAAACAAAACATAAAAATAAAATATAAAAAAAACCCAAACTGACCACAACAAAAACTTCTGAGCGCATATCTCAGTAGAAGAAGATAGGGAAATGCGAATGAAAAAGTGCAGCAAGATAACAAAGCATTGCTTAGATGCCTTGTTTTAGAAAATACATTGTAAAAGATTGATACTTTTTTACACAAGGAAATATTTTTAAAATAAGTGAGTATTTTACAAAATATTATTTCAGGTCCAACATCACTGTACGTCATTAGTGGTGAGATTTCTACTGTATAAGACTACACTAATTTCACTAAATTGTAAGCATAAGTTAGGGACAAATGGAAAAGGTAATTGTTTTGTCCAGATCTCATAATTTTCACAGACACACAGGAATGTAGGACCAGAAGAAAACTCAAAACATCTCCCTCCAACCTTTGTACTAAAATAAATGAAATATCTAGCTTACCCCTTGCATATGATTATTTAGCCTGTCTGAAAACCAAAACAAAACCAAAAGACCCCAAGCCCCCCCCCCAAAAAAATCAAACAAAAAAACAAACCCAGAAATAAATAGAATTTGCAACATGTTTAAGATGATTGCCTTCCTCCTCTGACCAAACAAAACTGATTGTGAGATGTATATGCCATGTTGAGGCAGCAGATTTAAGCATCTCCCAGTGCACATTGTTGTTAAGGAAATAATATTACTGTGCAATACATAGGTGTCAATGTCGAAACTTCTTCTGGTGTAAATGCTCCCATCTCCATCATCTTTAACTGAGCAATCAAAACATACCTGTGCAGAGGATTAGGCTTCCCATCTCTAGATTATTGGATAATAATATCCTCTCAGCGAGATATAAGAGGGAATCAGAAAAGCTCATCAAAATGTGCAGTGACATGGCAGTAGATTCATAAGAAAAAAAGATGTCATTATAAAGAAGAAAAAAGAAAGGGAAAAATAAAGGTCATATGCATTAGTAAGAAAGGAAGACCTAAAGAAGGTATAGAAGATGCAAATATTACAGAACTACCAGCATTTTGGAGTTTTGTTGTTAAGAGGGAAGGAGGTTTTCTTAGGGCATTTCAATAAAATGAGACACTGCTTCCCTTTATTCTTAAATTTTGTATCTTTCTATTATCATAGCAGTATGTCTTCAACTGCTTCCTTAAGCATTAACAGCTGATTTATTTAATAAAACTGAGGACTTAGCATCTCTGGAAATACAGCTTCCAATGGAATGCTCTCATGCTGTGATTGGTGAAGTGCTAAGTAATTTGCTTTTAATGCTAGCACATACCACTTAGCACTATATTTAACTGAATGATGAAAATCACTCATTTTTCATCCCCTTGCTTAACTGGTGCTCAGTATAATCTATCTACTGTACTGTGAGCCTAGCACCAGATATATTCTAGTAGACCTTGCCCTCCAATCTACAACAAGCATTTTAATTTTTAATTCATACTTATGTCTTTATCCTTTAATAGAACAGAACTACAGATGGGGAGTATGTTTTAGATAATAAGAGCACAGTAGGTACCTAGGGAAACTACACCACTAAAAGGATTCTTTATTTACACTTTCAGTAATGACTACATATATATAGCTACATGTGAGAAAATTGTTGTAAGGGAACTCTGCATAGACAGACAATTACTATCCAACTATAACTGAGCATTACGGATAATGTTGAGGGTAAGAGCACTTCAGAAAACAATTTCAAAGCCAGTGCCACCCTGTGTATACTGACCAACACCACAGGAACTCATAGGGTGGGATAACCAAAATAAATAGATCAAATTGTAAATTTTCAGCAAAATAAAAATTTACTTACTATTTAAGCATAATTTAAAATCAGCTTTCAATATTATGTACCACTGCAGAACTGTACATCCATGAACAATCATACATACCATTGTACAGATGAAAGTAAGTGGAGACATGCCAAAAACAACTGAGGGAATAATAGTAGTGAATCAACTCCTTCATGCTGAACCAAGTCTCAGGAATCTAGATTTGTTCAAAAGTCAGCATATTCCTATCAGAAATGAAGGTGTGGTGGCTCCATGTGTAAGGTCAGTCCTGTCATCAGACTACATATGGGCACGTTACCAACCCTGAAGACAAAATCTCACAGATCCAGACTAGGATATCTTAACTCAATGATGGGAAACTTAGGATATAATATTGCCCAAAGGAATTTTTACCAATACATTCTGTCACATTCAAAGACAAAACTCAGACCCAGAAGAGGCACAGAATATTATGCTGCCCACTGCAGGCTGCCTCCTTGGTACGGTCGCCCATCAGGTGCAGTAGGGTCAGCACCACAGCACAGCAGAGGCCACCCATGCGCACTGCTGGTGTCCTTCAGGCATCGTGGGGTAAATGATATTACCCCAGATGTTTGTGTGATCAGTGAAATGTGCCACTCTGCTCAGGTGGAAAAAATGCAGTTTTTTTTCAGGGACTGGACAGTTTGTCTTCAGTTAGCTTCATTTTCGACATTATGTACAATGAAAGGTTAACAGGCAAAGCAAATATTAAAAAGGCTATTTTATTTCTGCTATGACAGACAGAAGTCATGAAGGTGGTACCTGATGCAATAGAACCCACAGAAATCATATAACTTCTTGCAGATATTCAGAAGATATTTAACACCATTTCTGTCTGAGTGCAACACAAACACACACAAATGCACATACATAAGGGTAGTTAAAGGAAAAAAAAGTGGAAAACAAACTGCTCTCTTGCAAACCCAAAGAAAAACTCTTTTTGAGGAGTGATATTTAGACCTCCAGCTTACTACCTAATGTCATCTAATGATTATTGAGATGGATGAAAACCATAGATTTAGGCATCCAAATGAATCTGCATTGTTCAAGACATTGGGAAAGATCCTGCAAAGGTAAATGCATCTGAAAAAGGTTTTACTACAACAGTGTGAAAAAAAGGAACACCAGAAGAGCATGCATATTAGAAAAATTATTACCATGCTAATTGATTACAAGTGTTCTACATGAATGATTCAAAATAGCAGTAAGGCATGACTTTTTCATCAGCATTTTCAAGCCAAAAAAAGTCCTAATACAAAACTAAGAGTCAGGGCACTGGTCCTCTGCCCCTTATTTTGGTATTTGCCTCTGAGTTTGGTGACCTTGGACAAATTACTTCACCTTTTTTGCCTTTGATCCCTTTCCCATCTTCTCCTTCTGTTGTCTCTCATAGTCCTTGCCCTTGGGGCATGAAGTTCATTTCTTACACATTTGTATGAAGCCAATTAGAGTAGGGACTGACTGGCTTGAATTAATGAGCAACAGTAAGAAAGCAAGAGAAAAATCTCCAGGTTGCTTAAAGCTGCTGTAGCTCCCAGGGAAGCAGGTCTGACCAATGTTAAAACCCCAGCAAAATGATCTTCTCCAGGATCTGGTAAATTTTGCAGCCTGTTGGAACTTGGCTACAGAACTGGTGGCATGAAGCCATCATTGTTCCTCTTCTGGGCATTCTTGTAGCCTTGCAATTACAATAGTGTTGTGCTTTGAACATTTATAGAAAACACTGTCAGTGGTTTTGTCATGAAACATGAAAGGCAAATCAGCAACATTTTCCTTGCCACCACTAGCAGGAAACAAGCAAACCTGAGAAATCTAGGAATGTTCCGCTATTTGGAAGGAGGAAAAAAATGAAAAAATTGTATTTGCGTGATCCAGTCTGTGATCGGATTCAGTGAACTCACCACAGTGAAAAGCTTGTTGAAGCCACAGAAGAGCTATGAATGGAGCATTTGCAGGACAATACAGTATGCACAGATGTGTGGCTGTCAGGACTGTAAATCCTGTCAGACAGTAACCATGCCATGGATGTGGATCACGATGTAAATAACGCTGTGGACTACATATTACTGCAGTAATTAGTTCTTGTCAGGGACAACTTGGTTTCCTGAAGATCAGAAAAAAGGATGTAGAGAATGACATGATGTAAATACACAGGCAACAGTGTATATATGACCACCCTACCCCAACAAGAGGGATACAGGAGTGAGAGCCCATACACTAAATTTATCTGTTTCCACTAAAAAAAAAACAAAACAGTCTTGTGTGCTCACGTTAACCTTCCATGGTTTCTCTGTCAGTAGACAAGATTACTATGGATTTTAAACTAATACAAGGTGCTTTTAGCTGAACTTTATTCCTTGGATGGCATCTGAAAACTGATACCAATAGGAGTCAGCTAAGTGCAGGAATTCAGGGGACACAGATCTGGTACTGACACCCTGTATAAGGAATGAGAAGACATTGATGTTTTGCAATAACAGTGACCTCTAAGGACACCCAGTGTGTTCCATAATTCTCTGTCATCTAACATGTTGATATTACCTTTGATCAGCAGCAACTTCACATAGAAGCTTGGTGTAAATGGGCATGACCCACACTTCATGTACAACTCTAGGCACTGGGAGGGGTCCACTGGCTGTGAGCACGTAGTGGAAAACACAATACAAGTCTGAGAGACTGGGACTTTTGCACTCAGACTAGTATGTGTGGTCACATACCTAATTATATATAAAGTAGCTGATTTAAATCACTTAAGTGTGTCCTCATAAATGCTGGCCCTTGCTCCAGATGGATTGCTCTGGACTGTGGCACTGGTCTGCACTTCTGAATGGAAAATGTGACAGTGTTTGGGTGAATGAATGCAGGAATGACTCCTGCAAAATACCTGTGAAACTACCCAAGGACGAAGACCCACTGGAAAACACAACTGTGAAATTTCAGCCCCAACCAAGCAAAACCCCAGTCTTTGCACGGGAAACTGTTTTCAGATTATCAGTTTTCTTCTATCCCTCCCCTGGTTTTATGCTTAGGTGTCAGCATTGTTTTTCAGCTAGGTATAGAAACTGAAAATAATACCTTTCCACCTTGCCGTACTCTTTTTCCTCTCCCTCAGCTTGATGCATGAAGATGTATGCAGCACGCTGTCCGTTCCGCTTACGTGCTCCTTGGCTGTGCTCATTTCATTACACAAAAGACTTTCTCCAGTAATATCACCAAAGGCCTGAAACACAGAACGGACAAAACCCAACATATTATTATGGCAGCATTCAGTGAAATATCAGAGAGAATGTAGATGACTTTGATTGCAATTCCCCACCCCTCTCCTCTTGCTTTCAAAATACTGCAGCTTAGAAGCTTTTGCGTGTGTGAAATTTTATTCTGTCATACTAATAACCCAGCTTTACAGCAGCTTACAGTTTAGCTTTCATGGTTCAGTTCCACTCCTAGTCTTATAACAATTTTTCTAACAGTTCTGCCAAAATATTATAAAGTAAGAGTTACTGCAAATGTATTCACTAATACAGATAGAGCAGTGAGATTTGCAATTTAAACACATGTGAAATGTGAATTCGCCTAATTTTTTTCAGACTCTAAATGCTTTAGTAAAACAGTGGAATGGGGATTTTTATGCCCGTTGCTTTTAATAATTTCTTCTTACGATGTTCTTGACACATGGAGAAGATTTGAGTGAATAAAGAATAGACCTTCAAAGAAGCAAACCATGGCCATGAGGCGGAGATGATGTGTTATAGGACTAGAAACTGGTTATAAAGCCAAGACACTGCATCAGATCCAGCTCTGTTCATTAGCAGTTACCACATCGCATGTCAGATCCTCAGCTTGTGTCATGTGGGTGGCATTTTGCACAAAAGTGCCCTGGCTCCGATTGTTTTCACATTCTGGAGGGCCCATATAAGAGAAATTTTGCTCAGATGAATGTGATCAGAAATCAAACTTCAGACACTGAGAAGTAACAAACCCTCAGCTCTGTCTAGCTGCTGTTCTTCAAATGCTAGGACAGAAAAAGCAAATTGCCCCAATAGTACTGTAATGTTTTAATGAATTTTGCTATTCTGAACCTGGCTTAGTACAGCTGTAAGAAATTATATAAACACTGGTTTATGTAGAGGAATAACCTCTAATTTCTATTGTAATTTTGTGCCCTTTTATAATCTGTTTGATCAAGCATCTTAAAATCTTTGTTGTACTTTGGGTTTGATACGCTGTGAAGTTGGGAAGTGCTATTACCTTTGAACAGTGGTCTTGTGCATCTCACTTCCCAGGGAAGTTTCTTCTTATCAGACTACTCTTTCTTAGCTAGGTACCACTTCCACAGAACATCTACTACTTCCTTTTCAGTTTTATTGTTTTACAATAAGAGAAATTACAGTTTTATACTGTCCTAAACTGTTTCTCTCATGGCATAAGTGATCTTCAGGGACAGTCAGATGTGCAACATCATGGCAGGGCTTCATAGCAACAGTTTTTCAATAGACAAAGTCAGGAAGACAGAAGACAAAAAAGGGGGACTATAGCATCAGTGAGCTAACAGAAACAGCAATATTTTTGCTGTTGCAATAATCTGCAGAAAAATGTGGAAATACAGAGTATACCTGGAGATTTAATCCTAATTCTCTAGAAGGAGGAACACTAATTTCATAGAATCACAGAATCATTTGTGTTGGATAAAAACCGTAAGAACACTGAGTGCAAATATAAACCTACAACTGCCAAATCCACCACTAAGCTATGTCCCTAAGTGCCATATCTACATGTCTTTTAACACCTCCAGGGATGGTGACTCAACCACTTTTCTGGGCAGCCTGTTTCAATGCTTGATAACCTTTTTGGTGAAGAAATTTTTACTAATATCCAATCTAAACCTTCTCTGGAACAACCTGGGGCCATCTCCTCTTTTATATCACATTTACTAGGGAGAAGAAACTGACCCCCTCCTCGCTACAACCTTCTTTCAAGTAGTTGTAGAGAACAATAAGGTCTCCCCTCAGCCTCCTTTTCTTCAGGATAAATAAGCTCAGTTCCCTCAACTGATCTTCACAAGACTTTTTTCTATGCAAAAAAGAGGATACAGGCAATACCTAGAGGTCACTGGAAAATCCTTTCCATCGGTGTTAACTGAAACATAAGAAAAGCTGTTTTAAACCCAGCATGCTTGACAGAAGCCACAAAAACACTTACAGTGCCACCACCCAGTTGTGTAATTTAAATTGAAGCTTGTATGGATATGTCAGGATTTTAGATTTGATCAGATGCTGTGCAGAGTTCTGTTCTTAAATTAAAGTCCAAGTTGTTGTTTCTGAGAGTGACTTAATAGCAGCAACCTTATGGTTAATCAACCACATAGTAAAGTTCACTGTTCACTTACTGCAGTGTAATTATAAAATGAGTAAAAATATAATTGATGCATTTTGTCAATCTGTGTAGCTGCAAGGTACTTTTTCAAAGGTTATTTTTTTTATTTTAATAAAATAAGTAAATGCTGTTTGGGCAAATATTGTTTGACTACGGAGATTTTACTGCTGACTCAGGTAAAACTATGTCATAGATTAATAAAGATTGTAAGCATTTAAGAGTACAAAATACCTTCTGCAACAATTAGTTGCTCGACCCTCGCAGCATAAAATCATTTAGAAAATCACTGAAAATACAGCAAATCAGGATGTTTACAAGTGAAACTGAAAAAAAAGTGTTTCAATACGAAATAGTACTTTTAAAGTATCCGTTAATTATCAACACCGATGTTTGTTACATAGCACAAATATTGTGGTATGACAACATTTCTTTTCCATGAGCTAATTTCTTTTCCATTGGCTAAGACTGAATACACTTGAACTTTCTCGTGTCTCTTCTGTGAACATCCAAAGGAAACAGCTCTAAATTCTCAGGCGCCCATGGGAAAAAAAAAATAAATTTAAAAAAAAATCACAGACTCACAAAATTTTTGTGGTTATAAAAGACCTCTATGATCACTGCATTCAACTGTCAACATCCCCCCTCTCTCAGTAAATAAAATATATTTATCTATATCACCATGCCCACTACAGCATGTCCTGAAGTGCCTCATCTACACAGATTTTAAATACTGCCAGAGATTGGGACTTCACCACCTCCCTGAGCAATAATCCATGCCTATTGAATGTTTGTGTATGTGCTGGCCTGGTATGTAGCCCTTGCTTCTCACCTCATCTTCTCTGACAGTAATGAAGAAACCAGCATGATCTGAAATGGCATATTCACATAGAGAACAAGGCTATAATTCTGCAGTGTAGTTATTTCAGTCATTTTCTGGTTATCTGAAAGCCTGTGTGTCCTGCAGAGTAGTGTTTCATCACTTTCCTGATCCTTCTATTAGATCCCAGCCTCACAGTAGATTGAACCTGGGATTTTGGAGACCACCAGAGAGGGGAGAAATGTCCACATGCTGCAAGGCTGCCTCCTACATTTCCATCTGGTTGCATGCAGCAGCATAGCCTTTAGTTTTAGTTGATAATCTTAATAGATTAAAAATAGACACAGTTTCCATTTAACACTGTACCTATATTTACTGGGAAGAAGAAAAACAAACAAGCAAAAGAAAAAAAACCTGCACCTAACCAAAATAAAACCAACTAACCAAACATAAAGGATTCAATCTTATACTTTAAGGGTAAAAATCCTAAAACAGAAGGTATGAACAAGTAACTTCTCAGATGCGATACAGTGTGGGTACCCTCTTCCTCTGCACAAATGGACTGGCCTACCCTTTACAAAAGAGCAGCAGACTGGGTCCATTTCAGGACAGGATTCACGTCACACATGAGATCAGCTGGATCAGTTTAAGAGAAAAGAATACAAAGTCAAGATTTCTCCAGGAAGACTCTCTTTCTTGTTCTCTTCTTTTCAGTGGTTGGAAGGAGCCGCCTGGACAACTATTTGATTTCTTAAACTGATTATCTTTAATTGGATTATAGCATTAAAGGAGAAATATATACCGGTAAAGAAAACTTAAAACAGTCTGGTTTATTTGCAGAGGAACTAGCAATACTGCCATGACCCTCAGCAAATGGGCTGTGAGTTTGCAGGCTGTACTGATTTAATTGCCTTTGTCCATGACAGAATCCCTTAGCTGACATATTACCATGCCTGATTCTCAACTGAATCTCAGTGCATATTGAGGAGGATCATCCTCCTGCTGAAGGCAGCTACAAAATATTACTTCTCTTCAATGGGACAAGATTAGATCTTAGAGTTAGGAAGCAGCATGTGGAGAAGCCTATTCAGTCATACAAAGTGCATTAATGTGGGTGGAATTGCTCTTGCAAAGGACAAATCTTTACTTCTAATCCCTAATTATACAGGGATCTCCAGGAAACCGACTTCTTGTAAACTTGTAAACTGGAATGATGGTGCTGAAGATGAAGCCAGCTGATGTGGGTCTGTTTACAACAACCTTTGCCCAGCCTCTCTTCCAGCCAAGAAGTCTTCACTTGCACACCTCAGCAGATCTAGAGTATGATTTGGAAAGACCAAAGCTTTCCTGCTTGCTCTGTAGGGTCTGGTGAGGGTGAAGCCCTGTGATGATGAAGCCATTTAGTAATGTACCACCCCCAGTCACTAAGATGGAGCAATCCTCTCACTTTCTCTTCTCCATAAGTCTTTAGGGATCAATGAAGTCTGACTCTTTATGAAAAGTGTGTGGGGATTTTGTGGTAAATTTGTCCAGTTTACTTCCTTAATGAAGTTAGAGCCAGAAAAAACTGCACTCAGATACATGCATCAACTGCTCTGGAGGCAACTGCATGGCTTATGCACATATGGAAAAAAAAAATAGGTCCCAATATTCATAGTAACATTGTGTATATAAAAAGAATTTGTAGAATTAAGAATAAAACATGAGGCAATTTGTTGATTTGCCCAGGGAATATATGGGAGCGACAAATGTGTAGATTATTCTAAGGTTGTTTTTACTGTCATTATCAGATCTGAGAACTGTATATAAAAGCATGCAGCCCTTCACATGCTAAAAGTATAGTTTGCTCAAACAACTGTAAAATATTCAGTGTTCTTAAGATTAAATATCTGAATATTGCTTCTGAAGAAACAGCTGTCAGCTTAAATCTAAAGTCTAGTTTGTTTACTGGCTGTATTTTATATCTGTTAGAAAATGACACCAAATGGCAATAAAATTGTTGTAAGTATTCTACTGGGGAATATAAATGCCCTTTGGTTACAGTGTACATATCTTTATACATAATTCCAGTATATTTTCCCTAGAATTATGTTAAATATGTAAAAAGCCTTTTCTCATAAAGGTAAAAATGCTAGATGTTTCCAAGATGTAATTTAGCATTAGTGTCAAGATTGCTTCAGAAAATAAGCTACAGTTACTGTTTCATTCTTTTTAAGTGTCACTCAGCATACCATATCTGATCTTGTATTTAAAATAAACTTATATGATTTTATTCACTTTTCCAGAAGTGCAAGAGAGTTTAAACATAATTTATAGCATATGGATTGATGTAAATAGCTTAAACTAAGTAATTGGCGAGTCACCTACACTGTCTTATCCTATTATTACTAGGTACTTTTCAAGTAATTAGGGAAAACAAATCTCTTTTATCCACTAGCTTTAAATTGGATGAATCCTTGACATTTGTGTAGGCTTATTTGATAGATAAAATCACACTATACAAAGACTTTCTCTACAGTGCTAAGGCTTACTGGGCCTATAATAAGAAACTGATTTTTTTCTGAGTTAAAGTGACTTATCTTTGCCCTTTTAATAAGAAATCAACTCCAGTCAGCAAAAGCCGAGATAAAAATCACTGAGTTGGTGTTATCACCATGTAGACAGCAAACATGTACCACTATCATTAACTTTTCTCCATGTCGATTTCAAATACATTTAAAATGCTAAAATTGAGTAATTTCCTGTATATTAACAATAACATAGTATTAATGAATAAGAGCAAGCATGAAAAGTGATTTATTTTGGGAAGGTCATTCCTCAGTTAGCTAACACCTAAATTGAATACTATAAAGAAGAAATATATTATAAGTAAGAAAGGAAATGGGTTTTACTGCGTGTGAATTCTCTGAGTTTTACAATGCTTATGATAAAAGCACTGCACTTGCAAGTTTAACCTCTATAATTTTTATGCTGCACATTTAAAAAAAATCATTTTATTTAACATTTCTTGGGCACTTTATACATGTCACCTTGTAACTTAATGTGCCTTTCAAAACAGTTATTTTTGCCTTATGCTTATGAAACCTATGAAAGTACTCTTCACACCAGACATAAAATTCCTAGTTATACCAGCAAAGCTGGATCTTTAATGGAGAATGCCATACTTAAATAAGTATTTTAAAGAAATTATAGCATAGAGAGAAATTTATTTCTGCATACTGCACTCTTGTGCACAGCACTTACAAACTTGACTGGCTCACTGCAAAAAAAAGAAAAAAGTATTATTAAAGTGAGTGCTTTGGCTCTCTGGCTTCAATGAAGTTCACACTTAAGTGCTTTGCTGAACTAGGGCTTTGAGAAAATCTTGTCTTCACTGAAATAAAAAGAGTAGCATGAGGTTGTGAATATAACGTGTGAAACTACCTCCAACCCAATGATCTAAAGCTCACTACCCTGAGCACATACCTCAGTTAGCAGAATGCCAAGAACCTACTGTTCATGATAGTGGTGCTCTCACAACAATGTCTACATTTGCACATTCTTTTTTAAGTTATTATTGTATATGTATTCCGTGTTGTTTTCTGCCACATTGCTTGTTTCCTCCCACTGTACATGATTTATGAAAAACAGCTACCAATACCAGCAACCATCATGCTTTAATGGTACAAAGCATGACACATTAATGGAGAGATCTTAGTCCCCCCAAATGTTTGAATCAGAGGTCCCACTGCAGTAATAGGAAAAGATGTTATGGATCTTACTGGTGTGATTCCTGAAAGACAGCAATTAAAAAGTAAAAGCCTTTTAAATTTGCTGTCTTCAGAGTTACACACCTTCAGAATTTCTTTGTAGAAGTGAAAAAACAAACAACAAATTACACTGAAATAATTACATTTTTACCTTTGGTATATTACTATATTAAAAAGCGTGATTGTTTTGAGGGAAGAAGGGTCATGCAGCCTAGTTCCTAGGTGCTATTGAATTATAGAGGAGAAAGAAGTGAAAAATTGTCTTTTTCTTGCTCTATGGACTATGCAGACAAGATATATATATACATATATATACATATATACACACACACATATATATATATAAAGGTAGGGCACATAACAGTTCCCACAGATCTCCCCTGTTCCTACCAGCAATGTTCCTACAGTGCCAAGACAGCATTTGTACAAATATCCTATCTTTGGTGAGGAGAAAGAGGTTTGCTGATCATGAAGAAAGCTGAAAGGCATTCCCACAACAGGGAGAGAAAAGGTGACAACCTCTGTCCTCACCACCAGATAAGAACAGGTAAGATTAAGTAATTAAATTCTATAGCTAAACTTTTGGAAGAGAAGTCTTATTTACATCAGTAGATGGCCCAAATAAATACCTGCAAATTAGCAATGAATAAAATGAGACTGCAGAATAAGAGACTTCTGACCAAATACACTGTAAGGATCCAGAAAAATCCTGCCATTGTACCACTGGGGAGAAAATGCCTAATGTTAAGCTAAACCTTTAGGACTAGCTCTAAATATTCAAACTGAAAATGCTTCTACAAGATTTGTCCACAGAAGCATCAGACTGGACAGATTATTCCAAGAAGCCCCTGTAGTTTTCATTTCCTACACCTCAAAAGCTATACTTAAGGTTGCAGTACAACCTTTCAGCTCTAAAATTATTTTCTAACCCCGCTCAAGTACCGCTGCTTGTCAAGTTGCAACAGAAGAAAAAAAAAAAAAAGTTGTTTCTGAGGGGCAGCAATAGCAGCAAGTGGTAAAGATCAGGTATATTTGCCCCATGGCAACAAACTTCTCACTAGTCAGTGTATAGTGTTACATTTCATCAATTTATAGAATATTCCTAATTTAGAACTAAAGTAGAAAGCCCTGACCTAAAAAATACACAAATGTATAATTACATCCAGTATCAGCTAAATGTAAGATCTGTATGTAAGTTTTACTGCAATTATTCATTAAGCACTTTTCTTATATGTAATTGTATTTAGTTCTATGTGTAAAGCACACACTGATCTCCTAAATTAAATGTGCAGCTTTCAAGATTATGACATAAAACTCGGCCATGCAGAATTTAATGACAGACTATGCTGTGATCTGGAGCAGGAAACTGTACAGATGTTTCCATCAGAAGATGGAACAGAAGAGCCATCCACATTGTGCAGTGCTCATTTTGGATGCTGATCAGCATTAGTTCAGAAGCCAGAAGTTTCTGGGAAGCTCACCTACGAAGACAAAATTACATTGAATGGAAATGCATTTATCCTCTCGCAGAAACACACAAGGGATTACTGAACTGAACAAGTGCACTAGGTTGTCTTGGGTGTTTGAAGCACCTCTTTCCACAACATTGTAGAAGCTGAATGAAACTTCATGACTGAAAAGCTGAGAATAACTCAGTTGGGAAAAAAACATTCTACAAAAAGCTAATGTTCACAGCAGGAAGAAAGTAGGAATGTTGTTGACCTCCAACGGGAAAAAGATGTTCTAGCACAGGCCTAACCAATGATTTGCATGAGGAGCTGCCTTTAGATGCCTAAGAAGACTTAGACCTGGATGTGCTGGTTTCTTTGTTTCAATAATTAAGCCCTACTTCATGTAGGCCACATGCTTTCTCTTGTTTTGCCTGGCCAGCTCCAAGGATCTGATGTCTTTCACTCTGGTGAATCACAAGTTCCCAGGGCAGAGAATTGTGTTTGGATTCCTTGAGGACAGCTTCCTTTAAATTAAATTTTTTTTTTAAAGCCAAGTAGGGCACAGACATTAAAAATAAAATCTTTTAATGAAGAAAAAAAGAATTGAAACATCAACCAAAGAAGCAGAACCAACACCTGTCCCATGCTGAAAAGATGTACTTGAACATTCACCTTAGAAGTGAGCAGCTGAAAACTTTGGACTTAAGCATCATTTATACCAGTTTTCTATGGTAAGAAGACCTCCTTGATGATGCGTCCAAATCATCCAAAATCCAAATCCAAATTTTCTTTCACTCGACTTTCTCCTAGATGTCAAATTTTTGTAAAGGGCTCTTTCTGAAGGAAATGTACTTATTTTAAGCACTTTGAACTAAAGTGACAATGCAATGATCAAAATGCAGCCTATGAAACAAGTAATGGGCTATACTTCTTGTTAACACCTTGCAGTGTTGTATTTTAGTGCACAAGCTGCTAAAAATCTGACAGCTCCCAGGATTCAGTCTAAAACTTGTGAGATGCCAGTGAACTAACTTAACTGCACCTTAGCTCTGTGGGGAAAAAACCTAAGTGAATGACCATTCCTGAAGTTCTAGCTGTATAATGAATGCGGATAATACTTACATTGTATATTTATATATAATAATCCCTGTACTGAATGGCCTTGTGAGGCTCTAAGCAATATATATTTATAATAATATCTGTGTGTACTTTCAATGTGTATCTTACATAATTGCCTTTAAATGGCTCTATAAACAATACTAAATTGCTACTTTGCACTGCAAACACATTAACTCATTGATTTTTTATACTACTGTTTAGGAGGGAGGTCTTTCTACCAAAGGTTTCAGTGTGTATTTTGTGCAGGGTCGGGCAGGTTGTAATGTGGACCGTGACACAGGTCTATTTTCCCTTATATTTTGACGTTGACCTACTTCTGAGGTGCACACTTTCGTCTCCAAAATCTGCTTGGACCTACCTCAACGATAGCCCCATCAGGGAGCCTGAGGAAGTGCCTGTAGAGTTCCTGGAAGCCGCTGAGGTGAAGAGTGTAGACGGAGATGTGAACGGTGATGCTACCTCCCGAGGTAGCCGCAGATTCAGGGATTTCCCCCTGGGGCTGGAGGTCACAGCTGGAGACACTGGGCTGGCTGGCATGGTCCTTCCAGATGTAATCACACACTGCCACCTAGTGAGGCAGAAGGCCCCCCCCCCCAATACAACCACACACACGTAAGCACACACAGAGATTCCTCCTCCCCCCCAACCCCTCCCCCCCCCCCCCACCGAAGGAACATACTTAATTAACTTCTGGCAAGAGCTTAACCGATTTAAAATGATTTTACAATAAATCTGCAAAGCCTGTGCCATATGCAGTGCCTTCACACAGTTCTCTACTACATATTTTTTTATGACATAGATCTAAATAGAAGAGATAGACAAATCCCTAGTGTATATTCTATAAAGTTAATTCTGCACAGATGAAGCTGTAATTGACTCCCGTATTAACCAAAAGTAGGGAGATCAAGCAGGGTAGGTTAAACAATAAAATGGCAATGCTGATTAAAAAAAGAAAGCTTCCCAAGAATTTTGTGAACGAGTATTTGTATTTCTTTTTCTTTGAGAAGCCTTTGCGCCTGTACCCACAAGCACTTTTTAGTCTCTGATCTCTGTATAGTATTAAAATAACCTTTTGCTGCTAACGGAGTTGTAGATGAAGCAGAGTAAATAAGGTGTATTTTAGTGTGTTATATAAAGCTAGTTTATTGATGCAGTTACTGCATTTCCTGGTTTGTTCTGAACACAGTTGCTTGGGCAGTTTTTGTATTTCCTTGTGTCAGTCAGAATTTCCATTTAACCTTTCTCATGTTAATTCTCTACGCAGGCTGAGCAGAATTCAAGAGTTCAGATGGCTTACAGCACACAGTTTAAGCACTTCTTATACTTAACTAGAAATGATGATGAGAAGCATTACTTTTATACTCCCACTGAAGTGCTAGCTTTTTAACCCTTCACTTTTGCAAGACCTTTGTGTCATTCATTTGCTCCCATGAGATGCTACTCTTGCTTACAGTAGGAAGGGATTGGTAATATTGTTAAATCCTTATGATGTACCAGCATGCTCTTCCCAAACACTTTTACTTAATGCAGACATTTCGAAATAACTCCTTTGCTGGTTGAACATGTCCTTGCTTTCAAGAAAATGCATTGCACTGGCTGAAATGATCGGAACTCATCCATGAAGCTAGTCATAGAAAAACTCTAATTTAAGATAGGTGGATCAGAAGCTTCTTTTCCATAGCTTTGCCTTTTCTGTTTGCTAAAATGAAAGAGCACACATTCTTACAAGAACACCAGATACAAATTTTTCCTCCCACCTGGGAAAAGTTAGATTTAGCTCAAGTTGCTTGTGTTCCAGTTCTCATTTCCTCAGCTTTTCTTACGCATAACAAGGAATCCCATAACTAGCACAGTGTGCCAACACCACTATCCTGACGTGCACATTGCTATTCTGAGCAACTGCCTTAGGAGGGGAGTGGTTTTAGGTGAGTTAAGAAAGCTAGAACATGCACTGGATATTATCTCCAACTCTTTTCCAGGAACAACAGAACAATAGCAAGCTTCATTTTAGTGACAGATTTCATTTGCATCATCTCTAAATGATTTCATATATTTTGAAACAAGAAAAAGTCATCTGAAATTTAAGGTAAAACATGCATTTCCCACACCTAAATATCTGGGGTTAAAAGGCTTTCATTCTGAATAACTTGTTAGGAACACACATCAGCTACAAGGACAGGACAAGCTCTTCGTCTTCTTCTGCCTTTGTGCTTGAGCAAACTTTTGCCTTGCCAGGGTGAAAAACACCTGGAGTTCCTAGATCTAAGTGTCACCTCTGTGGCACCTTATCCATGATGGAAAAAGTTTGGCATCAGAAGCTTCAGCCTTGCCACCCACCCTGAGAGCAAACAGATCTGCAGGGTAGTGGGAGTCAACAAACCCACCTAACCTGTCGTCACATTTCAAGATCTGGCAAACTGCCTCTAAGGAGATTTATGTGACTAACCAAGAGAACACGACAATAATGATTGGCATGTCCTACCCTCCGTAAAAGCACAGCCTGACCATCAGACAACTGAGAGTTAAAAGGTACCACAAAAACTGATGGTTCTGTGCCTTTGTCCAGCACAGGCACAACTAGAATGGAGGGAACGGGGTCATTTGGCTGGATCATCACTCAATGACCCATCCTCAAAGTCATCTATTAGCATGAGTTTGCCTGAAGACAGACAGTGCCACATACGGTGAGATGTAATGGCTGAAAACGAATCCTGGGAAAGGAAAGTGCTGGAGGTGGCATTTAGATACTCCAGTTCTGGAGGACCTTTTGATTCCCTCCTTGCTAGCACCATCTTAAAGTATTTGGCAGATGGCTGTCCGTTGCCTTGAAACTTTCAAAACACATTTCTGTGAAGCGGTAGGTCACTAGAGAGCTTCTGTGGCCTACATAACCTGAAGTTAAGCTCCAAAAGTAAACTCTACTGTCATCTGGAATTTCTATCATTAAGTTAATAACAAATGTCCATTCGTTTCTACAGGAATACAATATGAGTTAATAAATCCATCAAGACAGGCTAGTCAAGAGACTGTGCATATAGGACATGTCAGAGGAACTGAAGTTAGCCCTGATCTAGATTCACAAGGGCTGACAAGAAACCACAAAATGCCAGAGTAGTGTACAGTAATCCTTAAATGAAATTCATCTTTCAGCAGAAAAACACATTAAGGATGGTAATTCAATGATAAAAGAGGCAGGCCGGAACAGGTTCAAATGCTGAACATTTCACAACGTAACTTAATTAAAGCAGGAGTGTGAGGCGGTTAATCACTTTATAATAGTTCAGCTTGAAATGAAGTCTGATGTGAATGTCCTTATATTTTACTTGTTTATATTATTTTAATCACAAAACGTTACATCGATCTAATGCAAATGTACAGTTTTCACTGGTCTTCATTGTGTTGGGGTTTTTTCTCTCTTAGATCTTCCTGTCTTTGTGCAAGTATGCAAAGGATAGAACTGAGAAGAAGGGTCATAAATTTAGGTCAGATCAGATGACTCAGTAAGTCTCGTGTGGGTTTAAGTCTTATTAATAATTTTAACACATTCTTCCTTGACAACAATGATTTCAATCACTGCTCCTTTAACGTATGGTGTGACGTGAAAATACAGGGACTATTAAAGGAAAGGAACAAGTTTCTTGTACAGAGAAGTTAAATTATGTCACCTTTTGTAAACGACAGTACATAACCTAGAACAAAAGTGTATTTTTGCAATACATTTGTAAGTACAAATACAAACGTACTTTTTTGTATAACTATGTCACGCCATATCAAGTGTATAGAAACATGTTATTGATGAAGAACATGGTAACATTTTAAATACAAATATATGCATAAATGTATATTTGTAAATATATTACACATACGATACACAGCCAATTAATATGTCCAAGGTCAGGCTACAGAAAATGACAAGCTAGTGTGTAAAGGTGCTAAGAGGTTTTCTATTGATTGGCAGCTTTTCTAAAAGAGAAAAGGAAAAAAGATTTCCTTACAAATTCTGAGCTATAGTAGAAATGAGAAGATGACTGACTTTTAGTGTCTTTAGGAAAAGACACCTGCGTAGAAAAAAAAAATAATTTTAAAAGGTTAAGAAGTAGGAATATTCATGTTTGTCCAAACACTTCGTTGTGAGTAGTAGTTATTCCTAACTGCTTGCAGCATTATTACTAGCAATCTCATGTGAATCAATTCCAGCTTCATGCACTGCAAAATGTGTAAAAAATGTTGAAAACATCATTAAAAGAAAACGCATAAAATGAGCAATACGGACCAAACCAACCATCTGAGAATAGGCGGAAATGCGAGCTGGTCCTGACAAATAATTAGCAAAAGTTACAAGCTGTTAACTTTGGGCAAAAGGGCAAAAGTATTGAAATTGTAGGGAAAAAAAGACATCAAAAGTCAAGGGTGCTGTATTTACTTCAAGTAACTTTCATAAACATGGCAAGTGCATTTTCTGTGGTAAGAGTTGTAAATATGGGAATTGCTGTCCTGGAGGCAATCTTTGTTAAACGAGCATAGCTCTACAATTAAAAAAACAAAAGCTGGCTAGTATTAACCTCCAAGGGAAGCTCAGCACCCCTTTCAGTATTACAAACCCCATCTCTAACACACTGTCACTAAAAGCCTTGACAACAACTCCAGGAAAAGAAGACTTTACACGGACACACCTAAAAGCACCCTTGCTGCCCATGTCAAAGGCACCTTGGTGGCATTCAGATCTGGGTGAGGCTACAGCTGAACCTCAGGCAGAACTCACTGTGACAGTAGGGGAGATTTTCAAACCACTGTAGGAAGAATGGGGCACTTCACAAGAAGTGAAAATGATCTTGGTTTGAATAAATCGTAAAATAGGAGAAATGGGAAGAAAAGGCACAAACAAGAGAAGCTATTAGGACTGTCAAAAGTCATATTGTTATAAGAAAGTGAGGATTAGTTACAA
The DNA here is from genome assembly GCA_023637945.1 of Phaethornis superciliosus. Classification (NCBI taxonomy): domain Eukaryota; kingdom Metazoa; phylum Chordata; class Aves; order Apodiformes; family Trochilidae; genus Phaethornis; species Phaethornis superciliosus. The sequence continues at coordinate 85,522,814 of JAJQWJ010000002.1, forward strand.
TACCGCCCCTATTTAATCCCTAAATGTATAAATATCAGTATGTACACATGCTTACACATACACAGAGTACTGTGGAGCACAGCAGAATGTGCTCTCTCACCTGGGGCAATAATGAAGCATGTAAATGCCTCAGGTCAGCAAAGGCCTTTGGTCTGCTCTTGGCAGAGGACCTTTGCCAGGAATACATGGACTAAAAGCCCTACTCTGACCTACAGAGCCAGATTGGCAGCAGACACCTTGGAACCAGTGCAATATCCTCACCTATGTCTGCCTGTAGTGACTGCAGATAGATAACTTGTTTCTAAATTGTCCTATATATGAACATAATGGATGAACATAATGGACCAGTAGTATCTGGCAATTGTTTATTTCAGTCAAATTATGAATGCCTGGAGCATTGTTGTTACAGTCTTCCTTGATTCATTTAATAAACTTATATGGACAGACTGAATGATGAAAATAACCATATACAGAGAATAACTTCCTTGTAAACGACTGAGGAGAAATCCCAGAATAGATTTATGGCAAGCTGCTTGGCATCACAACACGAAATGGTGGAGGGTCTTTTTGTTTCTGAATTACAGTAGCATCACCTTTATGGGCACGTCCAAATGAACAGTGATGCAGATCTTTTATAGGGGATGATTTTGATCACTTGCTTTTAGATACGAAGTGCAACCACATGTTTCTTAGCCACTGCACACCCAGTTGCTAGAGTAGTCTGCTGTTTACCATTCTATGATTTCTGATCTAAATCTTACATGTTTCTGTTTCTAAATCTTACAAGTTTCTGCACTTGAGTCATCCTTAATGAATATACAAATGTAGAAACATATTTATTATTGTGGTCCAAACAATAACAAAAGTTGTCCTCTGGAGTATTAAGTCAAGGAAGACTGATACTCAGTTCATAAAAAAACTTGGTGAGTGAAAATTAAAGACCGCAGCTTTCTTGCATTTCCCTATGCATAGCAGTGCCTTTGTCCATTGATTTGCCTTAAGGAATGTAGATAAAATACATTCCCTTCCTATTCCAGAGAATCCTGCTGTATTCCAAGCCCAGAATTGGTTTGGTTCAGATAAGCAAGAGAAATCTCCCTCCACGCCTCATTTCCCAAATTTATAAGGGATGCTGGAATCAGTTACTTAAGAAAGCATCCTCAGTAACTTCAGACAGACAGGATTTTATATACAAAAGTGTTTAGGAAACGCTATTTTCCCTATGGAAGTCAGGATTTTAATGCATACAAGGGCATATCTGTGTAAATAAGAGTGTCTGGTATTCATTATCTGCTCATCAACATTTGTTATTCATTACTCATCTGTTTACAAATGTAATGCAGTCAGAAAGCAGAAATAATACTATATGACTTTGGCGACCAAACATACCCTAGAAACAACAAATAATAAATACATAAACAGAGCAGCTCATCTTATGGGATAAAATCTGCTCACAGAAGACGTTTTGCAAAAATTTATGAAAATATCCCAACACATTTTTTGGAAAACAACGTGGTTCAAAAAGAATATGTAAACAGAAAACAAAGAAGCTAAGTTTGTCAATTAGCCCATTTGCAAGTAACATTTTATCTTAGACTTTTACTGACTTGAACATATTAAACATAGAGAAAAGACAGAGAAAATAGGTCTGTTTACAGATTTCATTCACTATGGCTAAGATGATATATATACTTGATATATGTTTGGGTTTGAGACACTCACCTGTGACATATGTCAGACAGATCTGTTCGGGCATCTAAACAACATTTTTAAATCTGGAACACTACATGAGCACTAAATAAACTGAGAACTTAAAACTGAAATACTTTGGACTGGTAGCTTCTAGTTACATCTTCTCTAGCTTCAGAAAATTTCCTCTTGTGAAGGCAGAGGAATAGTGTAGATTTGTGCCAGTGGCCACAGTGCAAACTGTAGTCTTGTGGAGGGTGTCTTTTGTTGGATACCTGACCAAGTCAGGAAAATAACATTTTACTTTATTCTTTTTTTCTTTAATTTCTTTTTTTTTCTTTTGTTTGTTTTTTTTTTTCCTTTTTATGAATAGTCTTCAAATGATAGCAAATTTGCTATGTTTTCTAATAATCAAAATTTTCCTAATTTCCTGCTTAGACCCAGCTTTCTTTTCAAGCAGATGGAAGGTGAAAAAGAAGGTGAAAGAGAAAAGCGAACTTCAACACTTTTGGTAAAAATTACATGAAAATTGGTGGAGATTGGTTGTCCCCCTTCAGAAATACTGTAATTTTTCTCTGATCTTTCAGTAGTACTAATGGGTATACTGACTGCTGCATTGTGGAAATTAATTATTAGCAAGCAGATTTACCATAGCCACTCACACTGTAGCCCCATTGGTCCAGCTGCTATTCATACAGGTAGAAATGTCCTGCTTGCAGAACAAAGAGTTGACCTATGGCAAGATCAGAGCAATAGCTGTATGAGCACATATATGTGTCTATTTCTTTAGCTGTCCCTAAATTGTCCTATCTGTTTTTCCTAATAATCACCAGTAATTAGCTGCTTTCTTGCAGACATCATTGCAGAGGTAGGCCATGGAGGAGTATTGAAGGAAAAGATTTTCACAATCACCTTCCAGGAGAGACAGACATCAGTGGCATGGGCCTGACATATTTGTGTAAGAATCTGATGTTGTGTGGCAGTAAAACAAATGTTGGTTTCATTGTAGAAAAGAAGGGAAGAAATAAAATTTAAATGACAAATGTTCAATTCTTCCCTTGAGGTTAAGATTGGCATTCCCCATTCTCATCCCATCCCCTATGCCATCTTCACTCCAAGGATCTTTTTTCTGCTCCCACAGGACCAGCATCCCATGGCAAGTTTAATGCAACCTAATCCAAAAGTTCCTGAATCACTAAGGCACTGCCTTGTTGTCAGTTTACTCTTTCCTTTTTCTGCACCAGGGTTTTATTTTTGACTCTTGCAAACATTTTAACCATGCCTGTCACTGATGCTTCTCTAGAAATCTAGAAGTAGAAATCTTATTGTAGCAAGTAGACAAAAGATCAAAGGTTCAGGGCAGTTTGCATAAGCCTTCTACAGGGTATCCAAACCAGATCAGTTTGCAAAACTTCTTGAAAAAACTTGTAAGATCAGGCTGCCTCCTGGGCTTCTCTGAGTGTACCAAGAGCCTCTGAGCAATGCCTTCTTCCTTGCTTGAGTTAAGAAACCAGATAGCAAAAATTCTTCTGACAACACAATTTCCCACTTGTAGCACAGTATTGCAAAAACAGCCCCCTTTGTGTCATTTCAGCAGTTCTGCCTTCAGTTCAAGCAGCAATCATGAAATGCACCAAAAAAAAAAAAAAAAAAAAAAAAATTAAGAAAGTAAAACTGACTGCAAGGAACCCTAACAAACAGTTTATGGTTTCAAGTTTTGGGCAAAGGTATGGTGTGATTTTATGCATAGAAGATTCATAGAATCAAGATTCTGGTAATATTTTTTTCATCTTAGGCAGTTTGTACTTCTTGAATTAGAAGTTACTGTCCAAGTTATCTGGAAAAAAATTGTATTGCATTACTGAATTTGATGTGCTTGTTTTGGAGAAAAATGTTTTAGTGCACTGTGACCAATTGCCAATTATAATGAAGCTTATTATTAATAGAATGTACTTTTATATAATTATTTTTTCTTCTTTGGAAGATATCAGAGTTCAGCATCTGATAAACATGTAAATTGCATTTTCCTTTTCACATAGGACAGATTTCAACTTCTGAACCAGCAGTCAACAAAGATTCCCCCAGCTGCTGGGGAAAAAAAGTATTTATGAAGAAAGGCATAATAAGATCAGAGGGAAGCCTGTCATAAAAATGTACATTGCATAATACATGATGGATCAGTTCTATTATTTAACTTTTGCATAGATATAACAATACAGAGATATGCTAACCATCATAGTCAGCATTAATTTACAGTGGGAAAAATAATTAGAATCTCACTTTTTCTGAAGAATGGAGTGAAAATGTAAACAATGCTTCCCTCCAGGCAAGTGCTTTATCAAGTTGACAGGTGCATTTGAATTTCCATGGGTGGGGGACATAATAGGTTATTTATGTGTCATTTTAATAGAAAGACCCAACCATCAAGATGGACAGGAGACTTTATCAGTACTGCTGTTTGCAACTAATCCCCCAATTTAATACCCCATGAAAATACCTGCAACAAAACCTGGGCATTTTTCTTTTCCACTCCATTATAGGCAAATCAATATGGGTGCTATTCATCTCAGATCTTTGGCTCAGCAGGTACCTACTACACAGAGCTCTTCACAGCACTGGTGCATCATCACAGCTGCATATGCATAGAGATTTTGACTTGTGGTACAATCAATAGCTCCGAGACAGGACAAGGAAAGTGGATTTGGACCACTAGTTCACCCACAAATACAAGCAAGCAAGTAAAAAAAACCTGTTTGGTTGGCTGGCTGTTTTTTTGTTGTTATTTTTTTGTTTTGTTTTGTTTTGTTCTGTTTTAGAGGAAAGAGATGACAATGCACAAAGTTGTGGAATGGGCTCTTGAAGGGTGTCTCCCACAGTCAATTTTTCTGTGCTGTCTGTTTTACCTTCCTCCTGGAGCATGAGGCTTCCTACAGTAACTGTAATCATTGCATGGGCCAAATCAGTGAGCCTCTTGCACAAAATATCTCAGTAATATTTCCATGTCAGCCACAGCTGTGGGCTGAGACCTATCTTCTGGAGAATTATGTGAGATCTCATATACAGAACAAAGAGACAGCTATGCCCCACAATTCACATAAAAACAAGAAAAAAACCTGCCAAACACTTCAATATCCCATCAACAGAGTGACAGTTTTGTATTGACTTTTGACCAAGGTAACCAATTTCACTGATCTCTTTAGAATTTTTTTTTTCTGTGTGGATGTGGAATTCATATCTGTAGAAATATTCACATATAAGAGTTTTTTGATTACTGTAATTGTATTTAAAGTAGACATTCCCTAACTTTCATAAATGAGTGACATATGCTTTGTTGTGAAATAGTCATAAATAAGAAAAACATGTACCCCCTGGATGCAACACGTTTATTACATATATTTGCTGTGAAAAAGGAAGCATTAGCTCTGATAAATGCTGCTCTTTTTTGCTCTGTGTTGGACTGTGAGGTTCATTGACTCATAGCCCTGGTCTGACCCAGAGATCTTCCTTCTTTGGTATTTTCATCTGTACCAGCACACAGATTCCCCTGTACTTATCTATATCTATTTCTGTCACATTTGTAACACAGTGCATATGCTGACATCTCAGTTCTTCACTGGCGTGTGTGTCTACACAGTTGAAGTCTGGCCTGATCCAGACACAAGAAAAAAAATGTAATTTTCATTAGGTAATTGTTTTTAAAAAAACCTAATTTTTAAAGAGCTGAAGGTTTTCATTATTACAAATCCATCCTCACCTGTGTGCAAAATTCAGTTTACAGATTCATAACCCACGAGGGTCTATACAGACTAGAAAAGCAGACCCCAGTCAGCTTGAAAAGCCTTGGAAGAGATCTAAGGAGGACAGAGGTAACGAGATCATCCACCATTCCCATGCCCACTCAAAAGCATGTTGTAATTCTGTAGAAACAATTCTTTCTTAAGAAACACAGGTACAGTTCCAGAGATGTTACAAGGATGTAAGGGAGTATCTCCATCCCCTTGAGTAATTCCTAGAACTGGCTACCCCTGAAACTTTTTGCAAAAGCAAGCAACTCACAACAATATAAATCTGATTAAAAACAGACCTGGGACATTTCCTATGCTCAGTCTTTCAGTCTGCAAAGCTCATGCATCTCTGTGGTTAATTAGGAAATATTACTCATAGTAAAATTCAGTTAAATTAAATTGCATGTTGCCTGAACATAGTGTCTTAATAAGCTTCAGAAACAGTCATTGCCCCATTTTCCTCACATTACTTGGTGTCCATGTTTTCTGTAGGAGAACAATGCCACTTCTCCCACCTGCAGAGGTTTTTATACTGTCTTCCCTCCCAGGGGGAGGGACCTGAAATACAAAGGGAGGTCTAACTACAGGAAGCATCTGAAAAATGGGCAGCTGAGACAAGGCTGCTGCTGCCCAGGCCATTTATCTCTCATGGGTTTCATTTATGTGATTACAGGAGTGAGACTGTAGACCAGATGAAATTCCCTGGGAGCACCAATGAGCAGTCTCTCATGGGCCAGGAAAAGGGAGTACCAGGAAAGACAAGGACTGGGAGAGTACAACTGGCATCACTTGGGGCAGTAGCCCACAACTGAGGAGGATGTAGTATTTCTTGCTCATGTGAAAGCACCTTATATTTCACTCATATGTTACCACAAGAAGTACATCACAAGCTAAAAATGGTAAACTGTGGGAAAGAAACCTAAACGAATTACTTTGCTTAGTCTTAATTAATATATTAGAAGGCAGCTCAGACTGTGTAGAAGACTACAATAACAAAGAAACACAGCTGCAGGATGTTGGGCTGGAAAAAAGAACAATACTGGAAGTCTAATTTTTAACAAAGTTTTATACCAGTGTCTATTTTTTACTCTACTTGGGTAATGATTCCTTCCATAAGTCAGTCGACCATCCTCATTATACCAGACAGTGGATACAGGAAAGGAAGATAACAGTTTACTCCCTAATGATTTTGCTACAATTTTGATAGCTTAATAGATGACAGGTCTCTTCTCCACTCACAGAACTATTGAGAGATGTTACTTGTTTATGCTATATATTTGTTAAGTAAAGATATAAAAAAGATGACTGCTGAAAATTATTTTGGCCTGAGTAAAAGCAAGCTGATTCAGTATATGCTCCATGGGAGGATACAAAAAATAACACCTGTAACTGGGATGTTTCCATTCAAAATGGTAATTTTTGAGGAACTTTTTAGTAAAATCAACAACAGAGCTTAAACAATATAAATCTAACATATTTTCACTATTTCTTCTAAGTAAATTTTATGCCTCTTACAGTGGGATTTGTATCCCATTATGTACATCTTTAAGTGAAAAATGTACACTCTGTAGTAGTTTAGATAATATACTAACGCAATTTCATATCTCATTAAAAACTATTACATTTTCTGCTTGATCCACTGCAACTTTGCTGCTTTTACACTGGTGTAGCTTCCTTAATCAGAGTAAGTGACAGCAGCACAGGAATAAATAGTGTCCATACATTTTATGATAACTGTAATCAGGACATTTCCCCAACTTAGCATTGCAACATATCTGTCAAGACAATCCTAAATCCAGAAAAACATCAGCCAAATTATTTTAGTATTCAAGAAGGGACAGGTGTACCCAAGAATAATGCCTTAAGTCAGCAGTTACCGAACAGAGGTGTTGACGATTTTCATGGACTGAATGCACCAAGAAAAAAGCTGGTTTCTGTATATAGTTTATCTAAAATTGACTCAACTGACCACCCTGGTATTTGGCACATGTAAAAGTGTGAGTTTCCAACTGGACATTTTGTATCATTTCACAGCTCTTTGCTGCTTCCCTTTCTTATTATATGCCTTGTAAGAATGGTGATCACAGAACACTAAGCACATCTGCTTCTTCAAATTCTATCAAATAAGTTTTGATAGCTTAGTTTTAGGGAAATACAACCAAGACTGTTGACTTCAAAAGCCTTCATATGCAGAAAATGGGGATGCTTCTGTTTTTTCTCAAGTTAAAATATATTTTGAGAAAAACTATTGAGAAAAGTCATTTGGGGATCCTTGATGGGTGTAAATCTGGGGAAGTGATATTCATGAACCATTGTCCATTCATATTAAGGATTCGCTTTCTATAATTACAAGAGGATCAGCAACGTCTCTTGGCTCCTCCCCTTATTTAATCAGTTTCCAGCCACCTGTACTTTGCATTTCTAATTAACATTAAAAATTAAAGATCAGGCTATGTTAGTAAGTTACCACTCATCAATCACACTGCTCTGTTTGCCCAGACTATTTGCCTTCTTAAACCAGGACAAGCTCCAGGCATAAGCAAAGCAGGAAGGTGCCTGGGAGATTAAGGTGAGTTTTACTTCTCTGTCTACTTCACCTGCAGCAGTGCCCAAACAAACAGAATGATGGCTGCTGATGCAGCCAGGGAGGGTCCTTGCCCTGGGGCTGTTCATCCAGAGATGACAAGAGAAGAAGTAACTTGGAAGCCTCCATCAAAACTGCAAAACCAGCAGTAGAAACCAGCCTGTCCCTGTGATGGCAGCATCCCGTTTTACCTGTGCTACAAAGAAATACTGACTTCGACATGCTGTGGATGTGGACTGATGACAAGGTTTGTTTTTCTGGGTGTAGTTTAAACCAGCCCAGTGCTGTAATGTCCTGTCTAGCTGAAGCAGTTTCAAGAAAAAGTTGATTTGCCTCCAGGAATTAGATAGTGTTTGGTTCCTTTAGAACTGTAGCTATCTTGAAGTCTGCCGAAGTGTGATGCTTAATTATTTTTACAATCCTGTTTCCATTGCCCATAATAAATTTAGTATTTGTGAAATAAATGGCTTCTCCAAATTCCAGCACAAATTAATTTATATATACAATAATTTCTTGAAATAGAATGGCTGAAAGTACTACTTTAATCTTTTGTGCTGTGAGAAGCTGCAGTTCTCTTTTCTAAAAAAATTAACTTTTCTGTACTTATGTTTTCCTTGCAGCTTGTTTTTATCTCATAAATATATTCTGGATGTAATATGTGACCCTTTACTGATCTATTACCCTCAAAGCTTCCATCTGCACATCAAGATTTGTTTCTACTGCTCAGAAAGGGGACACAAGAAAAAAGCTCATGAGAGTCCCTGAACAAGCAGTCTCCTATGGAGAAGAAAACTGATTAGGTTCTGGTGCACCACACTGTCATGTGTCTTTACATTCCTCTTGGTGATTTAGCAATTAAGAGAGTGGCTGCTTATAGATTCACTCACTATGTGGGAATAAAAAACAAAAAAACAAAAACAAAAAAACCACAAACAAACAAACAAAAAAACAGAAGGAGGATCTGAGCACTGTTTCAGTGCAGCGCAGCCAGTGAAGGGACTACATACAAGCTTAATATAGCAGAAGGGTAGCAGCTGAACTACAACTATACAGCACAAAGATGCATAAACCCTAATGTTTTCAGATTATCATCATCACCATCATCATGATCTTAAATGTTTAAAGTATATTGTTACCAATACCTGATGGCAAAAAAAAATCATGTTTCTTTGATGGATAACTTGCAAGCTGTATTAAGTTCAACTTCTAGGAGTGTTGTATATGGAAAAAAAGTGCATACCACAAATTTACTACATGTTTTATAAAGACTGTAGACATCATTAAGCACTCAGCTACCTAACAAATAACTTATCTTTGTTTCTTGTTCAGATAAAGGATTGAGAAGTGGTAAAGAATAAAGAAAAAGCTCTTCAACTGGTATGAAAAAATTATGTTGATTTAGAAACCAAGCCAAATAAAAACCACTACAATGGTTTCCAAAAAAGTTATGTTTGCAATTTAAAATATACCCATAGGGCAGAACTGACTTACATGACCAATACTTAATGTATAGTACATGATAAGATGACACATGCTGTTTTGAAACTTGGCACTAATTCAGGAAAAGAATACTTTGCTGTCCACTAACAATTTTTGAGCAATGTAGTCATATTTGTTATGTATGACTGTAGTTGAGTTCTTGATCGATTACAGTTATAAAAGTGTCTTCTCATGTAATCTTAAGATACCAAAAGCTGAAAAATGAAGCTAAGGACTAATAAAAGAGCTGTCTTTTCGCTCATGCTTACAGTATACCAAATTCACACTTCAAGCTTGCTTTCTGTTAGCAAATGCAAATGAAGAGAAACTGCCACAGATCTTCAGGGGTTCAAACAATACAAGAATTGAACTTGTACTTTTGTAAAGGCCCTCAAGGGATCTGGGGAGGTGTGTGGGAGCTGGGGGAGAAGCAGCATGAACATTCTACTGAAATATCTTAGCATGCTTTAATGCACCTAAATAATCTCTTACAGGGAGCTCAAACTAAAATAGCAGGCAACAAGGAACAACTATACTTTCAGCTTTATACTGGCAAGGCTTAAATAATATGCTAAGATTTGGGGTTGTTGGGTTTTATGTTTTTGTTTGGGGAGGCGTTTTTTAGAAATGTGTGCGTATTTTCCAGTGGAGCTGGTACTGTCTTGCAGCTGTTTGATATTAGATGCAAGACCTACCAGCCCTCAAACCTCACATTAGAAACAGACCTTTGGCCAAGTTGTGTCTTCATTTAGACCTTGGCAACCCCATTTACATCAATGGGGGTAATTTGACCTCTCATTTGAATAACACAGTGCAGTGATATGGTTCTGGTTTGTATTTTCTATGATTGTTTCAGTCAAAATGCAACAACTCCCTGGATTGTGTGCGAAATGAAAATGCCTTCCAGAGGTAAAAGAACAGACAATGGGAATCATGTCTGGTCTCACAAATCATGTGATAGGGACAGGTTATACAGCATTGTGCCAGCCTAACCACTAAAATTTCTGCCCAGAGCCTGTCCTGGTAATCTTGCACTCAAAGGATGAGAAAAGGGACTGTGGGTGATTTCAAAGCAGCAGAAAGTCTTGGGCCAGCAGGTTCAGCTTCCTGGCACAAACAAATTGTGTGTCCATAATTATTAGAAATAAGAAGTGTCCCTTCTGTCTTTTCCCCAGCCACAGTGAAGTGAGCAAATTTCAGCCCAGTCTAGAGAATAAAACTTCTAGTTGAAAAAACTTCATTTAGAAAAGAATTAGTGTGATAGTAAGCATAATATAGTAATCTATTTAAGACATAACCTAGTTGGCTGGATCCTTATTACTCTGAATTTAGGGGTCTATGAAAATAGTTTCTCATGCACCGTCTGAAATCACTTTTAGTTCCTTATGAAAAAAAGGAAATAGAGTATTAGAGTCCTACAGGAAATAAGAAAAAGCCTATGACCTATGGTAACTTTCAAACACAGATGCTTAATACAGATATGAAAAACAAAATGTCATGGGATTGAAAACATGAAAGAATACTGTAAGTTTTCAGTTCATTTTTGTTGCTATGTTTGTTCCATAAAGTGTCTCCTTCCCCAATTGCAGTGATAATAATTCTCAAAAAAGTCTGGGCTGGGAGTTTGAATCCTAAGCTTTTAAGTCAGAATCTTCGCCTGGCTACACATCAACCAGAAAAATAAACAACAAACTCTAGTAATGATGATGCCACATCACCACAAAACCAGAATTAATGTATTTGAACTGCAGCATCTTTGCCTCATTCACAAATTTCCATTAGGTTTTGCTCAAAGTGTACAGCCTTCTTTGTACATGCAGAAAATGGGCTTGTTCCAGGTAAACAGAAAAAACCCCAAAACCAAAAACAGAACGAAAAATACTGTTAAGCCAAAATGTTAGCTTAATCCAGAACAAGCAGAGTTCCTCATTGGTTAGCTTAAAGGTGCCTTTCAGGTTAAAAAAATCATAAACTCCTTTCTCTTCATACACTCAGGCCCTTTCACACAGCATTATACCCATGCTACAGTTTTGTCAAGATGTCAGAGAAGCATGAGAGTCAGACCCCAGCCGTTTAGAACAGACACAATTACTTGTACCATCACCAGTGCAAAAGCAAAAAGATTTTTGTGGTGGTTTTGTTTGTTTTTTGTTTTTCTGGTAAATTTTAATTACTTATTTTCATGGTGTTTTGCATCCAGCGTGGACAATGAAGTAAAAACTAACAAACATTTATAGTAAATAATATTGAAAGAAGTTTTGCCTCACTTCCAATTCACCCTCTCTGGTGCCCCAGCATTTGGACTGTAAGCACTGCAGAAGAATGTTATATTTACACAAAGATGCTATTATTGACATTTGGTTTGAGGCCAGTTGTTTGTTGTTTGCCACTGTTGTTGCTTTTCCCCCTCTTTCTCTGTCCCCCTAAAAGCCCATTCCATCTGCCTTTAGTTTTCATCACAAAATATATATTTGGAAGCTGCCCAGAAGGATGATTTAAAGTATTTAACACTGCATACAAATAAACTAGCACAAACAAGACATTGCAGTCAGTGTAAAAACTGCTCCTGTAATATTTAAATGCTTATTTTTGTTCCTCAGGCTGGATGTATACATAAGTGACAAGAATACTGGTCCACATAGATGCATTTCAGAGTGTAAATGTGGCAAGAGGAAATTGAGGGTAGATTCCAAAACAATTGTAATCCACTGTTATATTGTTCTGGCTCCCTCACATGTGTTTATACTTGTAAAAAGTAAAGAAAATATTTTGAATACTTTGCTATTGCTCAGACTCCTTTTCTTTTAGTCACTTGTGCAACACTCAGCTATGTGCCATGAATTGCTTCATAGGAGTGTCCATGGCACAAGGCTCCTTGGCCACAAAGCAAGATAAATGCAAGATACAAGAAGGGTTATGGCAAAAAGAGCATTTAAGAAGATACTTTTAAAGTCAAGCACCCTGGAACTTTTCATTTTTCAAAAGTTCTTTTCCCCTGTCACTGGGACAAGTGATTGGGTATTGTGGAAAGCACAGACTCAGATGTTCTGAAACAGAGGATGCTGCCAATGTCACATTGTGCACGATCACCCCATAGAGGAAGGCACTGAGGATGTACCAGGCTGTACATGAACATGCTACTGCAATCCTGGCACTGCTGTTTGAAGGGAAAATTGATCCATGAAGGTCTGCTGCAAACTCTGGGCTGCAGCTGGGGGAGCTAAGAAAGGTTCTGTCTCTCATCCTGTTGGAAGGATCTGATTAATTGTGCAGGGCTCTCCATAAGTTACATCAGTGTGACACTTACCTACTGAAGCAAAGGCACCCACTGCATATCTGTAACCCTGAAGGCCTGCATGCACAGAGCAGACTTGAGCACCTACCCTTGAGGTGGGGTAACATTTCTTGATAGAAGGTTTCCCATCTGTCTTAAATACCAACAATTACCTGAACTCCCCAAAAGCCACTTGAAAAGAAACTACTTCCCAAACAGCAAATTAACTAACATTCTCCAAGTTGTTATTCAAGCTGCAGCACACATTGCTTCAAACAATGCCATTTATAAAGCAATAATGAAAGGAACTAGTCTATAAACCTTTCCTTAGCAGCAGGAGGGCTTAGGCTCCCAGGTTCACAAGCCTTCAGTTTATTTGAAGCCCATCAGACTTCAGCAAAGAGGAACTAATCAAGGCAAAGAGTAGAGTAATCTTAAAAAGCTTAACAAGACACTATCGAGTATGTTTTCTCTCCATCTATTTTGACTTTGAAAGAGACAGAAACAAGCTTTCAACCTTTACTACCTTATTTCCCACTTGTTAAATGGAAATGCAAAGCCCAAATGTGTTGAATAAAGCTAAAACAAGCATCCTTCTTTGTGAACTAGTGAAGTAAAGCTCCAGTTGGCAGGCTTGCTCTCTCAGGCAAGACCCATTAGTACAAAAGGGGGTTTATCTGAGAGAAGTCTGACCTACGAGTCCTAAATGGGTAATCTCAGCTGCAAAAGAAAACAAGGCTGGGGAGGATTTTATGCTGTGGCTGAGCTTAAGCTTCAAGCCTGCAGGCTAGTGCTACTCAGAGTGGTTCTGATGGGATAATTTTCAATGCAAAAAGACTGATTCATCAAAGAATTACTCATGTCGTGGACAACAAGCCAATTTCAATGGCTGTTCATCTGACAGGCGCAACAAAACCTTCTGAGATGTTCTAAATGACCAGGTGTAGTTTTCCTATTTTTAAATCCTTCATGGTTTTGTTGGCCAGAGAAAGGCCCTGCAAAAACAGATGGGCTGCTCCCACTGCTGCAGCCTGGGGACAGCTCAGAGGATCCCAGCTCCCTAAGGTACTGCCTGGATTTGCCCTTTCCTATCTCCACTCTCATTTTGAGGAAATGGGAATTTGGTCCTAGTGCCTGATGGTAGCACATACTGATGTTGGTGTCACTGGATAAATTATGCACATTTAGGGTCATACTCAGGGAGCCTGATGTGTAAATAAGCCCCAGCACACAGTCAGTGGAGGGAGATAAACAATTCAGAAGATCTGCTGAGGTTATTCCAAACTTAGATTCCAGACTTAGGTTAGGCACATGGGGAGGTGCACAAAGCCAGAAGGAGAGGAGGCTCCAGGATTCATGTGGAAAGTAGACCATGTGAACAGTGCCCATAAGGATTAAGGTATTGTGAAGCTCAAATTTTGGCTGCATCTTCATCAAAACATAACAAGGTTAGCAGTGCCCCCTTTTCTCTTGGTCATTTTTCTACATTCTCTCAAAGGTTGCAGGATTTTACTTCAGAAATGTTGACTTTTAAAAGTATGTTCTGCTTTGCACAAAACAAGTAAGTTCAAAAACAATAAATCCATAAAACCTGCTGTACTTACATGTCACCTGAATGGCATGATTATCCCACTGTGACCATCTGACCTGTCAGATTTTCTATTAATATTAATACACATATCCTTGCAAATGCAACTCTCATTTAACTGTTTAGGGTAATATTTTGCAGGATGAAAAGAACAGCTTTCAAAATAGAGGGAAAAATCCAGAGGACACGACCACATTTCACAGGTCAGTGGCTGGGATAGCAGGAGCTGCTGAAGGAGAGCTGAAGGAACACACTAGCTCAGGGGCATTTTCGCACTCTTGTGATACGATACCCATATTCATCAGCATGCAACAATCCCCTCTCCAGATGAAAAACACTACAGATCATGTTCCTAATAAAACAGTCAATTTGCCTGCTTCTCTTTTTTGTTGTTGGCAAGAATTCCTTACAACCTCGCATCCCTGGGGCATGGCTTCCTCTCCCCCTTTGTCAATCAGGAGAAAACAAGGCTCTGTGCAACAACAAAGTCTCGCTGGCCGGCCAGGGAGCCACACGTGCCAGCTTTCAGACAGACCCAGGAAATTACTGTTGTTTGAGATGCCCTGATTATCACTAAGACAGAAAGAAACAAGTTAGATGTGAAGCACGGTGAGAGCGTGTTTCTGCCCTGACAAATATGTCACGGTGAAAACTCTGATTGTTTCAGAAAGCTCCAGCAAATAGGTCCCAGACAAAGCTGTCAGGCATCAACAAAGGAAATATGATCAAGCCCATTTTTTTATACAGCTTCAGTGGGTAGATATTCCAAATCACATGCCAGAGTTGGTCATTGTAGCTCACTCTGAGACCAAAGTCTTGCATCTCTAGACCAGGAAGGACTAGTGTCCTTGCTGAGTCGTATGAATTATGTGTGTTCTGCCCATCTTGGCTTTAGCTAAGCCAAAACTTATGTGTAAGGTCAGGCACAAAGTTTTCTTTGGCTTCTGAGCTCATCTTAAGATAGATAAGAGGATGGACTTTCCCAGCTTGAGAACAAATGTGCATCTTACCTAAATTCACCAAGTAGATGGACCCAGAGTAGCAAGACCCCAGCCTTCTTATTGAGTCTTCTGGAGTTGCTCTCACACACAGCCAGACCTCATTCAGGGCTTGCTATGTCCCTCCAACCCTATTCAGTGGCTAAGGAGATTTTCCTCTGCTGTGTGCAGTTCTCTGTATTCTGCTATCAGTGTGGGAATTTTACATTTAAAGAAGAAAGTATCATCTGATGCCAGCATATTTAAAGGTTATTTCTAGAACACAAACTTTGCTTCAGTTTTCTAACATTGCTCAAGTATTCTCTTATGAACTTATATCTAAAGCAATTAACATTTTGTTAGCAGTCTTTTTTGTGACAATCACACAACTGTAGTAAAGCCTTTTCCTCTAAAGGAAGAAATTCAGAGTCTGGTCTGAAAAAACATTCTTGCAATTACATACATGAGTGGGAGATAACCTTCATGCAGTTGCATATGCAAACTCACAATGTGGTGATTTAGAGTATTTCAATTACCCCTCACCTGACCAGATCAATGGGCATCAACAGTACCTGCACAAGCTCAGAGGAAGACTGGTGCCAAAGGTGTAAGAAGACAAGCCCCATAATTAGAGAGGACTGAGATTTTTTAAAATCATGTCATTGGAAAAAGGAAATCTGTACAACACTGAGGAGGATATATCCCAAATTATTAAGCAAATACTAGCTTTGAAGCAGCTACACCCATCCATAATGGACAGCACAATAACTTTTCCATAATGCAAGTTCCTTCTTAAGTTCCATCGGTTAGCAATTACATTATGTCTCTAAATCATCAGGGCTGATATATCATAAAACATTTTTACTCACTATTTAAACTTTGAATGGTCTCACTATTCAGATAAATTGATAATTCTTTTTAGACTCCTGCAAAGTGATTTGACTTCAAGATGTTGTATGTATTATACCTGCATTATTAACCTGAGTTATCTGTATTATAAACCGCAACAGCACAAATAAGTGCAGGGAGCCAAAGGTGTTTACAGCATTACCTGACAACCAGATGAGAAACCTATTGGCTAATTCTGTTACATCCAAAAATGAAGGGTCAGCTGATTTGTGTTACGAAAAATAGGAATCACCAATTGCTAATTAAGTGACTCTCCTGGGGGTTTTCAGAAATGCTCACATCATGCTTCAGCCTTCCAAAGGGAGGAGGGAGTCACTGTATGAATTACTCCTGCAATATTTCATGAGCTAGTAAATTTTCTATGGAAATTATCCAGCTTGATGAAAATGTCTGTATTTCAAACCTCACAAGAGTCTGATTTAGAAGAGAAATAGTGCTCGTTTACTGAAGCTTCATTGAAGACAAAGGTGGAGAGAACCTGAAGTGTTGAAATGTTAACACTGCAAGGAAACTAATTATCATATTTTCACTTGCAAACTTCAAACCTGCCGCTAATTAATCTCTGTGGAAAGGCTGTATATGAATCAAACTACAATGCAAGTCAGATTATATGGGATGAGATGTATAACATGCCCTGCCACCGAGGAGAAATGAAATGGATTGCTTGCACAGAAATGCCAAAAAACCCAAAGAGCTTGCTCTTCATTAATGCACCAATCTGTACCAGCCAGCTGATGACAGATTCACCCCAACGGAGTGTTGCAAACCACCTTGGATTTTCAAAAGTTTGCCTGTGGTCACAAATTATCTAGATGCAAGGAGAAAAAAAAAAAAAAAAACTATTTGACTGAGCAAACCTTGTTGTGGCACTTGCAGAGTTCTGTTGTGAAAACATCTTGAGGGCAATCAAGTTCCATTAGCACATGTCAATGAAGCTTCCCACGAATTACTACAAAAATTACAGTTAAGTGTACTCCTCCTCCATCACTGTCCAACCTCTCTGACAAAACAGTTTGAATATCTGTTGAAGTATTACAAAAATTAACACCTTTCTGCCAGTATAGTAATAAAAGGATGTCAGCACACAATTAATTTCATCATCTGCTCTAACAACTTTATATAATTCATATATTGATTATATGATTAAAATGATTTGTTACCATTCACTCTGAAAATAATATATTGTGCATGTAATAGGGTTAGAAAAGGGGACTTGAATGAATAACTTCTCATGGAAAACAGGAACTAAACACATGTTTTCTAAAAACATTATTGTGTTTACAACTTCCCTAAGTCAATTCCATGCAGTTTGACTAAATAATTGTTTTCATTTTATAGTCTTATCACATGAGGTATCATATGGCAACCAAGAAAAATGCTTTAAGTAGCTCATTATATTTTCTCTGTGTATTATTATTGTTGTTGTTATCCAAAATTACTGTTACGCAGCTTTCACATTCAGAAATGCTTGCATAGCTCTTCGGTGGTTTTTATCCATTTTTCATATTTTTTTTCCTCCTCATTCCTTAAGATGAGATACAACATCAAATCAAAAAAGTCCTGTGCAGTGTTACTTTTCTGGCTCGATTTTCAATGCCTTTTTGCTTAGTTTACTTGCTGACTATATCCATTCTACCACTGTTATAATTTATTACTTCTTTTTGTATGCACATCTGTTTAAGCAGTTCCACTCATTAGACCCATCCACCCAGGCAAAATAATTTTTTCCTTTACCTAGGCTGCTTGTTTTCCATAGCTCATACATGCACACTCTGTGGCAAATTACTAATTAACTGTTGCAAGGTTTAATGGTTTGCCTGGCCATGGTCAGCATAGTTGGCTATTCCAGATGCTTGTGACCATCCACAGTTACCCCTTTCTTCTTTTCACCCACCACTCCCTGTGGACCAAATATTCTAAAGGAACAGCAACCAAAGTGTTTCAGAACCAGCTGGCCAATTTGATCCTACAGAGTTCAAGGCATCACTGTTTCATAATACAGAAATAATTATATTTTAAATCTAGGAGGTGACGGAATGCTACACACTTTTCTGACCTTGTATTTTGCTGTTTTCTCTAACATCCCATTACTGGGTCGAGCCTTCCCTCTGCTCATCTCATGACTTTGAATCTCTATTTACTCTTCAAAAAAATACAGACTCTGCCTTCAATAATTTATCCCAGATGAGAATCTGACCTTATACACACAGATCACATAGAAGTTCAGTGAGACATGGCCCTGTTTCCTCTCTTCTCCTCTGCTTACACAGACAGATGGAAATTCTGGCCCTAATGAAGTCAGTCCAAGTTTTGCTGTTGAGTACAACGGGGTCAAGGTTTCCCTCCTACAATTCCTATAGCAGATAGGTGATTATTTCTTATTGATTAGTTTTGTCATCTCAACATGCTGAGCTGAATTGTCCTGGACTGATATGGTAGTTTTTTTGTACTAGTTAAAAACTTGTGCATTACCCCAGATCACTAGTTATTTATCCATACTAGTACTTAAAGAATTAAATTCTATATTACTGCTGATTTTTCTGGATATGCTCAAAGTCAGTTTTGCTATTGCTTTCTAGTCTCTTATGCTAATCTTACAAGAAATTTTATTTTGATTCTTGGTAGAATCTAAATTTCTGGAAGCACTCTACCAAGAGCAGCTTTATTACCACAAGAGTTAAGACTAGGAAAAAAAAAAAACTAATAGTGAACTCACAAAATGCTAGGCTTCTAAAAGATCACTGAAAACAGTTTAGAGAGAACAAGAAAAAAAAAAACCAAAACCTATCAACAACCACAAATAAAACTTATAAGACCATACATCTTACTGCAGCTTGATTTCAGCCATTTGTTATTTTTTAAATATATAATCCAGAGTACAAGGTATAACATATATATAACATATATGACTCATGGCCAGAAAGAATTTTCAAATAGAAGAGTGGGGAAATAAAAAGGAAGTTTACATTTTCTATTCTTTTCATTTATCCATTTGCAGACTAGTGATACCAAAATCAGCACTCTGAGAACAGAAGCATTCTTTCAGGGGCACAAAAAGCAGAATGACTGTACAGATGTTTCTTGCCATCAACTTCTCTTACTTCACTTTTCAATTTATTCCCACTTTCCTTGGAGTGACTGTGCATTCTTCACAGATTTCTGAAACATTTTCCATTCTTTTCTCCTGTGACCTTATAGCTTTCTACAGCTACCTGATAGGAGGTTGTAGGGAGGTGGATGCTGGCTTCTTCTCTCAAGCAAATAATGATAGGACTAGAAGAAATGGCCTGAAGTTGCACTAAGAAAGGTTTAGACTAGATGTGAGGAAAAAAATCTTTACTGAGAGTAGTTAGACATTGGAATGGGCTACCTAGTGAGGGGAAAAATACCATTAAGCCAAAATACCTCTGAAACTTTTCACCTATCTTTGGAAAGCAAGATTCCTGAAAGCTTCCAATTGCACAATTTCTATTTGTGTTAATGGGAAAAAAATTCACCTTGAAGATAAAGATAAAATTTAAGATGATCAGATCTACTAGATCCATTAGACCTACGGAGTTTGAAGGCTGAAGTTCTTGTTCAACATTTGGCCTGGTCTCACTACCCATTTCTAAATGTAAATTTCCTCCAAAAGGAGGCAAGAAATCACTAATGGTAAACTTTAAAAAAGTTTATGAAGTCAGTATGTTCTTTAGCTTTTTTTGCTCTATTCTATGGTCTACATGAACAAGGGAAACCAAGGAGCTTGGATCTGAGATTTTTTAATCAGGGCAGAGACTTTCCTTCTTCTGTTTCCAATATCCAACTGTAAGAAAGCAATGTGCCTATTTCCATTTCTCACTACACACAATACACCACACCACCCTTTCTTCAGGGTAGAACCAGCTCTCACAGGACTTCAGTCTTCATTCTTGCCATCACCCACACATCTCTGCAAGCAGGGTCTGAACCCCAGCAGAAGAGCAAGGCCAGGACTGTAAGAAGAGACAAATGACAGTGATCTTGGATGTGGCACTGCCTGTCTTCAGCAGGCTGCACCTGTGGTGGAGCAGCTTTGCCACAGCACAGGTTACCTGGAGGCTCTGAGGCAAGATGGGAAGTTCACCTCCTCATGCTAGATGTGTTAAATGAGCTGCTCCCTGCCAGTTCTTACAACACCAATATGTCCAGCACCATATACCTTTCCTGCCACTGCAGATTCCACTAAGAAGGGCAGGATTTTGCCCTCCACTGTTCACAAATAATTAATGCATTATTGAACAGGAATAAATAGATAGCAATTAAATAACAAGTATTAATGACTTATTTATTAACATATTAATAGTTGGCCTGAGAGTAATAAATGCAAATTAGTGTAAAGTGGTACCAAAAATTGTGTTGATAATAGGCCCTGAAGTAATCTTGTGTGTTCAAGATAATTACAAATATATTTTCCTTTCAAAAAACTACTGCCGGGTAATTTTTTATGGTTTGCTATAATATCATTTTAGAATTAGAAAATTAGCCCTAGTCTCATTAAAATAATTTTGCAGTGCATCAGGCTTTATTTCAAGTGTAAGTTTCACATTATCTTCTTGCCTATAGAGCTTGCTTTTTTTTTTTTTTTTTTTTGCTTTTTTTTTTTTTCTTCCCAGAAACACTTTCTAAGTGCAAATTTTTTTTGCCTGTGTTGGTACACTAATAGTGTTGCTTCTGCTTGCTGCTTGTACAGGTTTTCTCACCATTAGTATTCTTAGGTAAAAAGTCTCACTGCCAGCAGTGGTGGTACTTTGAGGGCTAAATCCAGTAAAGTCACTGGAGGCCAGATTTTTTGCTTTTTAGTGTTGCTGAAATCCATTCACCTGATAAACAGAGGCTTTCACCACAAGCAAAGTGATGCACTGATCACTGCACACCGAACAAGAAATCCAGCCATGACAGAATCTACTCAGAAAAATGTGGCTTATCAGAACCTTGCTTTTTGGTTTGTTGCTTAGTTGGTTTCTTTGTTTGTTTGTTTAAGCTCTACTCTCTTTGGGGAAAAGAAAACCCCATTTGATACCTTGCTCTGAATTGTCAGATAATTTTGTGAGACTGCTTATTTGCTGAGGGCAGCAAGATATTGTCATCTGTCACATCTACCAAGAAATAAAAGGGGTCGCTAAAACCCAGAGTCCTGGTGATGCCACTGACCCACTGTTATCAATGGTAAATTAATGTATTCCTGTCTGCCAGTGGTCCTGCTATTCCTGACTCTGGAATTTGTCATACATTTAACGTGATCATCTCCAATAGCAGCTCATTAAATATACAGCTCTGCCTCCATGTTTATAGCAGATTGAGGAATGGGCATCCAGGCTTCCTCTTAGGAGAGGGTACCCAGAACACTGCTTCTACAAATGTTTGTTGCTGGAGATGTTTCTGCCTGCCTCTGTAGGTGGCATTTTTACTTCTTTGCATTTTTCCTCATTAAAGGCACTGTAAATGACTTCTCCCAAAACAATCAAGTGTGTTCGTGTATCGTACAGGGCTTCGGTAGCTCTGTCCCCCCAGTGCTTTCCAAACTGCCACATAAATGTGATTGTGGCCCTGTAATCTGTGTACCTGGAAATATAATTCGTTTTGTTGCTAATGAAGGTCCTACGGCACAAATTTATTAAAGGTATACTTTTCCGTGGGATAATAATTGGGTCGATAATATTAAACTCATAGGCTCATTATTTAATTGCAAGGGCAGATTATGAATATAGCTTCTAAAATGTATTTTAATGAAAAACACTACATCCTGACCTAATCATATCAACCGTATGCTATCTAATTAAGGATGCAAAAAATCATTATAGTTGCAAAATATTAGTTCCAGCTCCATCACGCTTCTAGCTGCCCCTTCATGAATATATATATTTTTTTACTCTATGATAAATAGTTAATGAGGTAAAAGTGACAAAATTTGCAGGTACGCAAATTAGTTTAAGAGAGTGATGTCTTCCTGGTCTACAGAAAGTGACCTTTTTCCTATCACAAGAATGACTAAAAATACTCTGAAATGATGGCAAGGATGTCATTCCACAAATGACAAATTGCTTCTCTGAACAATATAAAAATTATAAAATGCAATAACCTTAAATTCTCATCATACTCTAAATGTGTCCTCTGCTGCTGCATTTATCAATTTAATAAAAGGAAATTAAGCATATTATAAAATACCCATTTATGGGGCAATTTTTAATCCAGGGAATAAAAATGAGAAGCACGTGGTTAATAGCAAGAAAATATTGCAAAAACGTAGACCTATTTTTTCCAGAAGGTTTGACTGACTATTTACTTGAATGATCTCCATTTAAAATATATTTTTTATACAGAGTGATTTAAGATATGGAAGTCTCATGCTTTCTTTTATAAAAATTGCTCACAGTTAATTTGGTATCTTACTTAAAAATTAACACATTAATAATGCACGCAATACGGCCTAGTGATGTGTCTTCCATACTGATTACTTTGTAGAATTAGACATACAAAAAGAAAGGGACAAGATAAGTACCTTATGCAAATTTATGGCAGAAAAAAGGGTCTTTCAGTATCTGCAGTGCATAGGAACATGAAACACCTAGAAGCATAGTTCCAGGTCTTGCAGAGAGATGCTCTGTGTGGAGAACATATTTCTGGAATGGAGCAAGCTTTTATTAAAAGATTAAATCTGTTGCAGATCTAACCAAACTTGGTTTGATGATTCTCTTTCCCAATATAGTACAAACAAGAAATTGGAGCAGAGGGGTAAGTTTTCTTTTTTCACAATGTTCTGATTTGTCCAAAACTTGGGACTGTGTTCTTCATTCACAAATTTTCCTCACTGTGAGGCTGTTCCTGTGCCCACTGAAGAAAACAACAGCTATATTACTGATGTCAGGGATGCAAACATTTGCACTCTTTCCGCATTACTCCTATCTGCTTGTATCAGGTAGTCTGCACCAGCATGTCCCATAAAGAATAAGAAATTTTAACACTGTCACAGTCTGGCATCTGGTTAGGATTGATATAAAAGAAAAGGTATGAAATCCATGCAGCTGTAGACAGAACAGAAATCAGAAAATTGTGGACTTGGGGTAAAGATGTGTGTTCATTACTCCACCTTGTCAAATAAAACATGCAGTGTGGGGAGTTTGCCTTTCCCCTTCCTTCCTTCCTTCCTTCCTTCCTTCCTTCCTTCCTTCCTTCCTTCCTTCCTTCCTTCCTTCCTTTTCCTTCCTTCCTTCCTTCCTTCCTTCCTTCCTTCCTTCCTTCCTTCCTTCCTTCCTTCCTTCCTTCCTTCCTTCCTTCCTTCCTTCCTTCCTTCCTTCCTTCCTTTTCCTTCCTTCCTTCCTTCCTTCCTTCCTTCCTTCCTTCCTTCCTTCCTTCCTTCCTTCCTTCCTTCCTTCCTTCCTTCCTTCCTTCCTTCCTTCCTTCCTTCCTTCCTTCCTTCCTTCCTTCCTTCCTTCCTTCCTTCCTTCCTTCCTTCCTTCCTTCCTTCCTTCCTTCCTTCCTTCCTTCCTTCCTTCCCCCAGCCTCATTCAGCTCTTTCTGTACTACTGCAAGAAATGTTATGTTAGTAATATCATTAGAAATTTATTTAACACTTAAAACAGAAATGTAGTTGTTTGCAGTTGCCTTACTCACCACTTTTTCCATATGGCACTGCTAGTCCTGGAATGTAAAATGAAGTCCACTATACATATTCTTTGACCTTACTTAACTCTTAATAAAGTTAACAGAGACCAGTCATCAGAGGCTATGTTTTGACTTAGTGAAGAAAGATTTTACATGCGTAAAAAACTGGTATTTTGTTTACTGCGGTAAAGCAAATAAATGTTAGCTGTATAAAAGGTGGGAATGTTTGAGGCAGGTGGCTGTGGTGGCATACTGACTGAGTCAAACCTTTTCCTTCTTCATTGTTGAAGTGCAATGTGGTGCTTTGCACTTTCCAACAAAATTTAAGTTTACTGAGTGTCTGCTTTTTCATTCAATTGCCATATTCATATTTTTATTTTCCCTTTCAGGGTCCAAACTGTCATCAGTAAAAAAGGGTGGAAAATAATTACAGCTGTGCCAGATGTTTGTAGTAGTGACAACTGAGGCTATGTATTTCTATAAACTGCTGATACTTCAGAGGTAGCTATATAGATTTGAAAAACCTAGAGATCATAATCTGAAATTACTTGTTCCAGTGGGGAACAAATAACTCATACATACTTAATAGTATTAATTTCCTTCCTATCTAGAATCTGTTCATATTTACATTGAAGATGAAGAGTTATTGAACAAACCATTGTGCAGAGAGGGACTCTTAGATACAAAAATCCAGTTGATGAGTATTTTAACAATTGTGCAACAGCAGTTTTATAAGATTGTCCAATGGGAATTAATAATACAAAACTAGAAAGCAACAACAACAAAAAATCCCTTGCAGAAGGAAAGCAGATTACTGACCACTTTACTACTGTTACTTTCAATTCTCTGAAGGCAATTATGACCAGAGGCGTCATATGTGGATGGCATCCCCAGCAGTGGACTCTTTGCAAACACAGATGTATCTCCTGCACATCACAGCTTAAAGTCTGGGACTAGAGGCTACTAGCTAAATGGGGAAAATAAGAGGAATTCTTTTGATAACAGTAATAGAGCAGACCAGCTTCAGATTTGTCCTACCACCCTCTGCCCATTTCCAGCTCTGGCCACTCTTCTGGACTGCCCTGGGAGGAAAGGACCAGGAAGGAGAGCATGGGAGTCACATCTGACTCACCAAACTCACACCCACTCCTCCAGGCAGCATCATCCATGCCCTTGTAGGGGGTGAATTTGACATGTCCACGGAGTTTCATAGTTCTCCAAACTAGCTGAGAAATTATCTGGGATGGTACTGACATTTAAACAAGTAGCAAGTCTCTACAACCCAGTCAAGAATTATCAGATGGCATAGGTAATTTTTGACGTCAGTGATGACACTGAGTCTTTGAATCCTAAGCAAATTGTAACCCCCCAAGATGTTCAGATAATGCACACAATCTCACAAAATTCTCCTGAATATTTTTCTTTTTTCTACATTCAAAGAAGCACACCAAGAATAATTTTCTTGCATATCTAGGTCCTTTTAGCTAATATTCAGATATAAAAAGCATGAATTTGGACCAGTATGTCACAGACTCATTTTGGTGATTATTTGTCACTCACCATCCGTCTTTCACCATTGACTCCTCTCCACTGTTTAGCCCTTTTCATAATGTAGCTCAGCTCCTGTCCAGAAATCTCAAAGTCCATTGGAACAAAGAAAGTGTCTTCCTCACCATGAATACGTTGAAATACATCCAAAAGCCAACCTTCGCTATGTAGCCTAAGGGTAGAAATGACACATTTGGCTCTATTTTGAAAGGACACTTTATGCAAAAATAAGATAAAGGTGTTTTATCCTTTAGTAGGCTTATAAAGTCTACTAAAGCTTGGTTTTCCATTCATGACTATATTCTCTACCAATGAGTAGAAAATTTCCCTTCTTTTCCATGTTCTCCAACATGCAACCCTCTGAAGACTTTACAATACCTGAATCAAATAATGTAAAACTAAGCAGCAATGTCATTTAATTGTTTCAATATACTGACTTCCCTAAAAGATCCTGATCTTCCTTTTCTTCTGAAACGCCCAACGTCTGTCCTTAGAACTGGGATGAGTAAGTAGTTCCAGTACTTACATGGAGTACCTCAGTTAGTCATGAATGGAAGTCTTGCTGTGCCAGGGCTGAATAATGGACAAACCACATCATATACAAAGGAACTACTCACCATATTTTTCAACCCCAAGCTTGAAGTCTATACAATCTAAACATCTCTTGATGTTAGAAAACTTCATTTTGTGTGTTGGCTTTGTTTTTCTATGGTATTTCTGTGCTGTGGTAGGGAACTGAATAAGCAATACGCAGTAAAATTGTCTACCACAAGAAAAGCTTGTTGTGTGGTATTTCTTAATGTAGGTGAAACCAAGAAATATTGTGGGGCTTTTGGAAAAGACTCGTGTCACATTTTTAGCCTTAGACGAACTTTAAACTTCAAAACATTGCTGTTTAATTCAAACAGAACATCTTCAAATTAATTTCTCTCTCATTCTGCTTTTTATTCTAAAACCAGGGGTTCAGAAAATAAAGATCAGAAAAATTGGAATCTCAATCTTAAATGAACTGAGGTGTTTTTTTTTGTACCCTCTTCCAAGAAAACACATTATTACAATTCAGTCACTGCCTGGGGCCAATCTCAGTTTTTCAGTCCTTCCCAGAGACTAGTTGGGTAGTCATGAGAAGTGTGGGCATTGCTGTGTGGCACTACAAACAACAAAAAAGCCCAGATTTTTGTGGGGCTGTACAGCTCCCACATTTCTTGGCAGGTGAGAGAGAGAGCAGAGACACAACTCCTTTGGCCCTTTGAACTCCCATGCTTCTCATGTAACCACAAGATAAATCCAGTGACTGATGCTTATTCTCGTGTCTACTATTGGCACATATATGCTCACCACTGTGCATGCAGGTGGAAGACAATGGAATGAAGTTTACATCTATACATCTCTGCATTTCACTCCACAATGGACACAGTGACTGCAAAGAAGCACACTCAGTGTGCTGTTTAGTATAGTTTTTCCCACAACTGAGATTTAGTGTGAAACAGCAATAAGGAGGAGCACCAACAGACAGTTTTACAACTTGATCTCCGGAGCAGTTTTAGTTTTCTCTTCAAAGAAGAATATGTACCTTAGGGTCAAGATATATATCCAATAATTTCTGTGATGGAGTAGCTATCCTGAAACTGAAATCGGTCAGCTTGGCCAAACATCAGATCAGTGATTTATATCTCCTGCTTTGCTCCAGAGGATCTCTCTCTCCCCTTTTTCCCTATTTTTTTTTTTAATGTCTTTTTTAAGCTGCAGTTCTAAATTTGCTCTAGTTTCCAAGATGTCACTTTGGGATCCTCTTATCAAAAGAAGCGAGCAGCTGGAAAATAACTTAATTGAGATGTAGGTAATCCTGAAAATATAAATGAACTGGCTACCAAGAAATAATATAAAAGCTCTAGATGTGAAACACAAATCAATACTAATGCAGAGTAGGATGCTAAAGTTATCTTAAGGCATACTACAGATGAGAACATTTTTAATATATACTACACTATCGGAGTGATTTTCAAAATTCCACAGTGTCTTCAAAGAAAACCCTGTCTCTCGATGCCCGGGTTTGTAATAGATGTTCTTTCAACACAATAGGTACATTTTTGCAAACATTGACTCAGAATTATCTTGTATTTGGTTGAAAAAACAGCAATCAAGATGTCGGGCTTTCTAGTTTCCCCTCATCTTGAAAGAGTAATATTTTATGGTGCTCATCTTTGAAATACCAGGTCAATTTAAATAATTTGCCACTTCCTAAACAAGAAAATGCCCTTGCAATTTTTTTAAGCTCTCTTAATGCAACATTCTTATTTCAAATGAAGTAAAATTTAATGTAGTTACATTATTGTGTATTTGCTTCCATAAACATTTTCTATGGGAAGATTCAAAGCACATGGTTATAAACAATATAATTAACTTTGAATTAATTAGCAATCATGAAGCCTGTCTTCCAGCTTTGTTCCTTTTGCCCAAAAGTACACAGCCTACTCTTGTTACCTGCTTTAATTTCTTTTTTTTTTTTTGCATGAAAACTAATAAAACACCTTTTCTTGTACCTTAGCACGGTTTCTTATGACAGCAGTAACTGCTAGTGCTAATGCAATAAAGAGCAAAACAGAACTCAGTTGCTATTTTCTAGTGATATAAGACCCAGTATAATAACTTGCACATTAATTATTTATCAGAAAGAAAATATTGAAATTATTTGCTATCCAAAATCAGATCCAAAAATGGACTTCTAAAAAAATTTACAGAAACCAAAAGTTGAAGGGTAAAGTGGTTTAAAACAATTTATTACATCTTCAAATGAGCCTTTCTAATCCTCTTCTGGAAAACAACTGTTAAAAGCATAAAAAGAATTTTGCTAAAAAAATGTAGATTTTCTGAAGCTTTTGTCCCCCAAAATATGCCAATACGATGAAGTTTAGATTCTTTCCAGCAGACGCTTTTAGCTGAGATGGGTCTGCATTTTCTCACAGTGCAGGAAACATTTCACCAAGAAATTCCTGACTGCTTCTAATGTCTTGTGGAATTAAAATGAAGGAATTGCAACCAGTGCCACTTAATTTTTTCAAAGAATTTTTTCATGCTAGATGTACCACAGAGTCCCAAGACACCCAAGGGAAGCCAAATTTATATGGTATCCTGGTCTGGTTTATAAAGACACAAAGAGATACCTACTGATCCATCCTCTGCCCATGATGTTGTTAGCTTCCTGGCTGTTCATCTGCTGCCATGAAGCTTTCTAGCTGTGGCAGAAGCAGACACTTCCCCTACTTGCTTTACTTTCATACTCTGCTGGACACTTCTCTTAAATGACAAATTGCTGAGTAATCCCAACCAATGGCACCAACTCCACCACCTAGAAGCCAAAGATTGTAGACTGGTGTCTTAGGACATGGAAGACATACCTCAATATTTAGGCTGGTTTACCTTACAAGAGAAGGATGTGGATGTCTGTGTAAAAAATATGTTTTCTGAGTCCAGCTATATTACATTTTAATATCTTTGAGATATAACACCTGAGAAATATTCAAATAAAGGATACTACTCCCTTCGTTATACTATTTTCTCTTGAAAAAATGCCATTTTATCTATATTTAGAAAACAATGTTAAGAATTACAGAGATACTTTCCTTAAAAACATTTTTAAAGATTTTAATGTTATTATTAGTGGACTGAAAGTGAGCAGATCAACAGCCTTAGCCATAGCTCTGCACATACAAATTCATAGATAACTTTGTTCTAAACAGACTCCAGTACTCAGAATTATTCTTCTTGTTATAACGCAAAGAACTTCAAAGAACTTATGCACTGTAACAGATTTTGTTATCTTCCTCTTGCTTTTGTATTTTGCTATGTATCAATTTTAAAATGTGTCATACTAAGTCAACTGTTTTTTTTCCCCTAGTAGCATTCTTCCCCCCACCCCTTTATTGGAAAACATTATGGGAAAATTGATACAGAAGGAAAAGAACCTTTGATGATCTTGCACCTGTTCCCCAGACAATGAAGATGTTGGTAATATTCTCATAAAAACCTGCCTTACAAATGTTTTAATTTAAATTAATTTTCCTGAGTAATAAATGACAGCAGCTAAAACTTATGAAGCTATACAAAACTATTAAGTCAATGATTAAGAAGGCATTAACATATCAAAAACTAATTAACTAGACTACCAGTACACTGGAGTTGTGTACAGCTTCCAGGAATGCAGGAGCTTTGAAATATTTTGCAGAAATTTAGAATGCCATTTATCTTTTTCTGCCTGCTGAAGCAGAGGCTGTGAAAAGGAGACTGAGGGATGATTCTGTCAGATAGAGGGTGTATGCTGAGCTTTGCTGTTCTTACACCTGATGGCATCTTGCCTTTGTGTGCAGCTTTCTATTCATACTTGCCACCACTCACTACCACAGGGTGGATCAAGGGCCACTACAAAATACTGCTTTATAGATAAGTCACTCAGAAAAAAACAATACACTTTTTCATTCAATATATTAGACAACCTCTCTCATTCATTTTCAGTGTCTCATACCTGTCCCCATTGACAGTACAGTTAAAGGTGCCTACGAAAAAAGTGACAGGAAGTGTAGTTGATCAAATTTCAAAATGAACCAAACATTGATAATGGAAGAAAGTAATGGAAATATAGTTTGTATTAAGTCATGGCATGCAGTGGGTTAATTCTTCAGTTATAGTAAGTCAAAAATCAGGTATCATCAAAACCCTGTAAGACTCTGGGTGCCATGGCAGACTCAGAAAGAGATTTTGCACATCACACCATAGGTAGCTTTCAGAATTTTTCCTATTTCTCCCAAGAGTATCTAAATAAAAGATACACACACTTAAGAGCTTTAATCCTTGACACAGACAGCACTGTCTGAAGCCAAAGGAACAGAGACTCTAGAATCCAGGAAAAATCATTGTGTTCATGTTGTGCTCCTGTTGAGGAAATCAGTGGCTCCCTCTCTGACTCACAGTGCCCACCAAATACCAGTGCATTAAAAGTTGAGCAGGAGCTAACCCACCCTTGACTGAAGTTCTGGCCCCTGGAAATGTGCCACTGGCATGTCTTTTCTGATGTGACCTTATTTTATCTTACAGGAAAAGAGGCTTGAGCATAAGCTCCTAAGAGGAGAATGAGATAAAGAGACATACCTTAAAAAGTACAGATACAGCACTGTTGATGAGATGATGAACAGGACTGTATAAAGTATCACAGTGATTAAGGCACCAAGAATCCCCGAGTCCTCTGCTCTTAGGAAAACCCAGTAGAGTTTTGCTGCATCAGCAATGGGTTTTTCTACACTGTTCCCAAGTCTCTGTCAAGAGGAAAAAATAAACATAAGAAAATGACAAACATGATTATATTATATACCTATAGATGCAGAAGAACTTGAATTTCTTTATAAGAAGGATTTAACTGTAATTTGTGGAGCACTCAACTTGAGACTTAGGAGTCTGCTACACAAAATTTGAAATTAACCAAGAGGTATATAATGAGTACAGTTAAAGTGACTTATAGAACAAAATCCATATCCAGTGAAAGTATGCAATGTGAGCTTCACTAACATTAGAAGAAAGGTGGAAAGGCAGGGAGGCTGAAATTTGCCTTATTTCAATGATCAGAGGAATAATCTTGAATGATTTATGCTTCTGTTGTTAAGAGTGCTGAGTGAGCAGAAAATTCTTGTGCCAGTGCATAATTCCAAACTGCCCAGTATCAAAATGACTTGTCCTTGTCACAGGAAAAGTGCTGGTTCCCACTACACCCAGCAAGTTATCCATTCATCATTTTGAATGTGTGCCCTTTGAAGGGTGTGTGCATGGCAATTTCCAAGTCCAGATCGAGTCAATGTTTTGTGCTACCACTGGAAAATAAATGTAACCAACATGTTATCTGAAATACCAAATGGAAATATCAAGGCATCTGTGTGTGTTAGCTGACACCCAGCTTGGCTTTTCCACTAGTCTTGCAAACAACAACACAAGTCAAAGAAGACACAAAGCTTCACTGAGACCCAGTGAGGTGAGAAAAATGAAGAAAGCAACTCTATGTAGATCAACAGGAGACACCAGCAGGGTTTTGTTAAGTTTTACCAAAAGGTCTTGGACCTTTTCTCAGTGCAACAGAGACAAGTTCTGTCTTCTGAAGCACATTTTTATTTCATATAAGCACACTATCAATCCCGTCTGCAGACTTAAAAGTAAAAAAATCAGATATTCCTCTCCACCTCATTCCTAGTGTCCAGTCAGTTTGGGAAACCACAAGGACAGACTGTAACACTGAAAAACCAACAAGCATCAGCACTATTTTATGATACAGCTCTCATTCAATTTCTTTCTTTCACGAGAAGAAACAGAGGCAAAAGAGACCCACAGCTTTAAAGAGATCTGGCTGTAACATACTTCCACTGCCGTGGTGGAATGAACGGTACAAAGTAAGTCGTATCATTAATAGCATTTCCAAAGGCACATGACTATCCAATACCCTGCTTTGTTAAGCTATTAGTAATTTTTGTCCAAACTTTTTTGAAACAAATAGACATGTATAATGATTTTCATTCTACCAAAGATGAAACAAATCTTTAGTATACTAAATATTAGTAATGAATTAATATACACAGAATAAAAATAATTTAATTGGACATAAGGTAGTTTGTGTACTTTTGCAAAGTTTCACAAAGAAACATGAAGTTTTTGTAGCACTCTATGTTTCATCATACTCCCAGTAAAACATGGAAAAACATTATCCAAAGAATCTATTATTTTGTGGTTTTTTTTTTTCTCCATGTGTAGTTCTCAAAATCTAGGTACTGTATTGACATATTATTGCCCTCTGCTGGATCAATTTAGAAGAATTCAGCTATGTATCAGGTCTTCTGCTGCTCAGAGACAAATAAAGTCTTGTCTTCACTTTTTTCCTTTTGAAGTGATACGGTGGCAGCCATATACACACTATATCACATTAACACATTTTGCAAGGATGTGAAACTACACCACTAAAAAATCAAGTATTTATCATTCAAGGGAGTCTGTGACCTTTAGGTTTCATACATTCTGCACCTTTTTGGACCAGCTTGCCTGGACTAATCCTTGGGAAAAGTCACAATTTTCTCCTCTGCAGTTACATGCATAGTAAAGGAAATAATTACAAGTCCAATGATGATCTGTGCAAGGACTGAGAATCTTCAATATATTTCTGTTCCCTCTTCATTCTTTGTAACACTGCCACATTTCTGCAATGGAAATTACAGGTCCCGGGAGACCAGTAATGGCATATAAAGACTAGTCAGTAGGTCAGATCTGTCCACATTTTCTACAAAAAATTAAAATACATTGTCCTATGGCTGTGTTCTATCTCCCTGTTCCAACCTCTCTTCTTGCAAAAAAAGCTGCCTTCCTCCACTGCTTTATTACCGAAGAGACTGTTTACTAAAGAGAATCCTCTGCTCAGAAGTTACATCCTGACATCCCTCCAGAGAAGAAGTATGGACAATAAAAATAAATTTCTTTCTTATCCAAACTGTTCTTTCTGACAAGGCAAAAATGGTGTGATTGAAGCATACTTTTCTAGCAAATAGGTTGCATCAATTATTCTGTAGTCTTCCACAAAACAAATCAAGAAAGTTGTCTCAATTTCAAAATGTTTAAATAACATTTGTCACAAGCTGGCTTATATAATCATCACAACACCGAGTGATGGTCGTGTGAGCACTCTGCAATCTGTCATTATTTTTACTGGTGACATGTATCCATGCAACTAAAGAGCTGTTACTCTTGCATTTTCAAGCTTAAGAGACAATAATTGGTCCCAGAAATGCTCTGGCAGAACTGCAAGCAGAACCAGGTTCTCCAAAATCATAAGAGAGTTTCTCACCCCTGGAATATCCTTCTACAAAAGGATAGTAAACCAAGCCTGGAATCCCACATTTGACACAGTATCTTGAACCCCTCCAAACATGCAACTGGCTCTCTAGTCTCCCCTTAACAACAACAACAAAAATTAATTAGTAAAGAGAGGAACTTTTGTCTTCAGGGATATCTGTCATCTCTTATAAGTATTAAGGCAATTGAGGATACCAAAATACATTTCATCACTAAAATAACTCATATTACCACAACATTTTGAAATGCTTGATCTAAAATAGATCAGCAAGTAAATCTGAAATAGTTGCTGAAACAATGCTAGGAGAAAAAGAAATTACAAATGCAATAATACACATAAGAAATGCAGTTTCTATTTAGAAAGGATACGCAGAGCACAGTGTTTAATAACTGAACAAATTAATTTGTACCGAAGATTATCTTGGTGGGTAAAACTGACAAATTTTCTTTATGAAGTACAGAGTTGTACTTTTAAGCTGTAATGAAAAACTTAGTTACTTTATGCATACCTCATGTCTCCCTCTGACCAAGCAAAGCAGCTCTGAAACTGATAATGAGTCCAGTCTGACAAGAATCAAACACAGTCCCACTGAAGTCAGTGGCAACAATTTTCTGAAAGCAAGTGTAGGAAAGACAAGGCAGACCTCAGCCTTTTCTCTGTTTTTTATGAATACACCAGTACTGTGGCAGGGGGTAACCTTTTAAAAACTTAAATATTTCTAGACTGTGTATTAAGGAAATACTTCTTTTTCTCCTAGGAAGAAAAACAAATCTTCATCAGAATACTTACAATTAAAATTCAATTCTGCACATGGTATATGCCATGAAATTTTAAAATATAAAAATTGAAAGGCAGGTTGCCCAAGTGAAAAGTAATATGTTGCCTCATGCTTAAAATATTGCAATTACCTCCCAGGTAAGCTCCAATTGTATTTCTTGAACAGCTGAATTTTAATTTTCAAAAACCACAATGCAATGGGAAACAGCATGTAAACAATGGAAAGTCATCTTTAAACAGAACTTCTTAAAAGCAGAGCATGGGCTAGTGGATGAGGAACTAAGAGACTACAGTAAATCTGATTCACAACAAGGACTGTGAATTGCTGCTTGATCTGGAGCAAGCAACAGAAACAAAGATGCGTTTGAAAGCCAAACAAGTGCAGAACAGCAATACCTTGCCCCAAGAAAAGCTCACAGCACCCTGCACCCATCAAAAGGACCTTGCATCACCAGCACAGTGAGAACCAAAACTGAAACGCATGTTCTGGGAGACTGGGTATTACCTTGTATGAGATAAAAGCCCCCAGCTTTGTATCAAGGTACAGATAGACTACAAAATACATACGTAGGCATGGATAGCGTTAGGAGTTTTGCTCTCATGGTTTTGTGTGATGAAGCTCTTTCCTCAAAGGTGTTTTTCAATCTCACAAATCATTTTAGGTGTGCCAGCAAGTTACAATAACTAGGCTGCATGTCAAGAGAAGTGCACAATAAACTCTCCTTTTGATTTTCCTTTTTTTTTTTTTCAGTTTTTCTGTTTCAGCTCTTCAAAAAATCTGAAGTGCTACTAATCAGGACTGCTCATTAACCCATCTCCATTAACATTCAAAATTGCAGTAACCCATTTCTTAGCAGATACAATCATTCTAGTAGTAGATTTACTTTCTTATCACCATATATGGCTTGTACAGTGCTCTTAATTTTATACAGAAACAGAGTGACTTCATTACATGAGAATTTGTTAATAAAAAGGTAATGTATAACATTATTTTTTAATTTATTTTTAACTTTCATGTTCCATGGCCAGGGGTGAAATTTCATATCTTTCAGTGATTCACTGAATAAAACAAACTTCTACGTCAAGGTCTCACGTCCAAGTTATTTTAAGTGACTTACCCCCAGGACTGAATCCACTATGAACACTGCCAAGGGGTCTAGCACTGTCCAGAGTCCCAGAGCTATGATAAACTTTGACAAGAAGGAAGGGAATGAGTCAAACAGCTCCTGACAGCCCCATCTGATCAGAATCATAAGAAGCAGCACTGCATTCAAGGTTAGGGGTCCCACCACAACCATGACCAACTCTTCTCCAGTCTGCAGCAAGGAGTTCTGGTAGCACAGCTCGACAGTGTGAGGGAAAAGCTGGAATCTGTAAATAAGCAAAAGGAAGGAGTTTGTATGTGCTCCTGGGAAAATCATTTTTTAAAAAGCCATAGAATAATGCATACTGCATGTTGCATTCTAAAGTTGCACCCTGCTCTTGGTCACAGTCCTTTGACCAAAAATTGTATGAAGCTACTAAAAGAATTTTTCTTTTTTTCCTTCTACTGCCTCCACATCCTTTGATCCCCTGTGACTCTCTCTAACTCAGTAGATGCATGTCCAGGCCCTTGGGACTATGAAGGCTGGGATGTAGAAAGACATTAGCTCTCAGTAACCCCAGTATGAGCACAGGCCCCAGGAGCTCACCCCGCTCTGCATAATGCAGCACCTCTGGACACTGCACAAAGCAGACAATATGTCATAGAAGACATAGATTTTAGTAGCCCTTAAGTCACTTAAAATGCCCCCCTTACTTAAAAATCTTACACAGTGAACAAATTTGCTGTCACTATGAGACAGGAACTGTGTGGTCTTGTGAGCTACATAGAGATGCTGAAATTTATTGCAAAACAAGACAAGTAAAGGTGAAGCTGGTTTATTTTCACCAGCACACTCATGAGTGCTACCACTGTATTTGGCAGGGTGAGAGAGCACTCAACTCAGTCTCCTGTTCTGCAGGGATATGACTACAGATTGAGATAGTGATCCAGGGCATCTTGGCTTGAAAACATTATCTACCTGACTGACTGGGACAGCTGTGATTAGTGGCTTTGAACATGGCCACCTTTCTCTCACAGGTTATTTCCTTCTGTTGTTTCTTTGGTTTCACAGACTCTTGATGCTTGGCCTCTCAGAAGTTTTAATGCCACGCCTGGTCATCACAAGGCCAGAAGGAAGAGATGGCTGGCTTTGCATTAAGATCTAGAAGGCAACCTTAACTATTTCCAGTGCTGCCCAGAAACATTTAGATCTTACACCCTGGTCAACTTGTAGACAATAATTCCAGTACCACAGCAGACACAGGTCACAGAATACCATGTTACTGGCTACTGCTGAATGATTTAGGTTTGCTTTAAAGTGAAGAAAAGAATAAAACATTTCTGTTGGAGAAATCTCCCCTAAGCAGGACTGATCTTCTCCATTCTGTAGACACATTCTCTATCCCACAGAAACATGTGGAGAATGAGGCATCTATCACCTTGTGGATTTGTTCTCCATTTTTTTTTTTTTTTTTTTTTTTAAATGTCAAATAATGACAAGTAATGATTTTCCAGGAACTCTAGAGAGTTCTGATTCCTGAGCTACAGACAATGTATCATATAGTTAAAATATGTCAACCCATTGTGGTCCTCAGAGTAAAACTGATATATCAAAGTTAAGTTCTTCAAAGCATTTTACTCATAGATCACTTTGGGAACATCAAATATGATTTAAATGCTTCTTCAATTTTGTGCAATTCCTAAGCCTTTTGAAATACTTGATCCAATGTGATAAATGATTCTTGTGGAAGATACATAACCCACCAAGTATCTCAAAAGACAGAGAGGTAGGCATGACGCAAGACGCATGAATAGGCACGTTTTGTTCTGGAAGGAAAATTTACATTGCTAACACCTTCACCTTTCTGTTAGGGTCACATTTACATCTCAGGTCATCTGGAGTACGGATATAATCCTTTTTCTCCTAGTCTCTGCAAAGGCTTCTATCAAGACTTTCATACAGATCCCTAGTACAGGTCTTATTACCAGGTCTCTTCGCCGTGTGAAGGAAATTCTTTGAATCAAGAATTTAATTTATATAGACCATTTATAGATATATTCCAACGGGGAAAGAGGGACTTACTTTGTAA
The DNA here is from genome assembly GCA_023637945.1 of Phaethornis superciliosus. Lineage (NCBI taxonomy): Eukaryota > Metazoa > Chordata > Aves > Apodiformes > Trochilidae > Phaethornis > Phaethornis superciliosus. The sequence continues at coordinate 85,560,097 of JAJQWJ010000002.1, forward strand.
CAGGAACTGAGATGGCCTGAAGGAAGAGCCACTGGCTCAGATAATGCAGGTAAAGTCTCACAAACCAAAGCAAAAATACCATCAGTGTGAGCAGCCAGAAGTTAGAGGAGCGCCAGTCTGTGGCTCCCAGTTCTGAGATGGCTGCGTACACCACGAAATGGAACTGCTCAACAACTCGCCTGGACAGTGTCACTTCAGTAGCAGGACATTGGCTAGAAATACATGGAAAGAAAACAAAGAGTTATTCAGAAAAATATACAAAAAATTGCAGTCCCTAAAACACTGTAAAGTCCTGTTATACAAATAAATGTGGCTCAGGTTCCAACTGTAGCTTTTGATTGACCTATGCATCTCATGGGAAAAAAAAAGGAACATTTTTTTCCATTGCAGGCTAGATGATAGGTGGCTTCCACCCAGAAGTCATGCTGCTAGATTTGGAAAGAAAACAAAAAATCACATTTTAAATTTTTAAAGTATTTCGCTTTCATATTTATTTAAATTTTCTCACAAATTGCTCTCTGAGGGACACTTTATCACTTATTTTCCTTCTGAGAAAATGGTAAAAGAATTTTGTACAGAATTTGTACAGAAAAAATATTCATTTTACTGAAAAATATTAAGAGCTTTTTGGTGCTTGAGTAAGACACTGTCAGTCAAATATTTCAGTAAACAATGTGGACTAGTTTCAAGTGAAAGAGAAAGCAGAAAGGAACTTGCACTGGACAGTATTTTGCTACTGGCTGTGGTGTTATTTGCCCTTTAAACTAATTACTATAGTGCTTCAAAGGGGAGGAGGAGAGAAACGAGATGCAGCCTCGGCATTGTTTCCAAGAAACTGGAGTATCTCAGCTGATTCAAAGCTGAAAAGACAGTAGCTTCTTTGACCTTTTGAAACTTCTAACTGCTGTGCTTATTTCCACTGATTTAAATGACTAAGCAGCTAAGATGCACAACTCTAGGACTAAATATGATGTCATCATGCTCAAACTGTTATTTATATTGATGAAGGCTTCTGAAAGTTCAGAAATATAAAGACCTTTTTGTAGCAGAAAACATGTGGCTTTTTAAAGTGTAGCATATGACTGGAGAAGAAGCAACAGCAGAACTTGCACTGTATTCCTGTATTCTATACACTTTTAAAGCATTTTCCTGCCTACACACAAAAATTTCCTAAGTATCTGTGGTCATTTATTGCTTCACCAGTCACAAAAAAACCTACAAATAGCAATGGAGGAACTTAAAAGGATTCTTCATTTGGCCTAGGTTCGTATGAGCAGGAGAAATAAAAACCCCAGCTTGCCAGCCATAGGTCTGGATCTGGGGACCTGTCTTGGCATCATGTTCCTCCCGATGCTCACTGTTGACCAGGATGTATGTGTAGGAGGAAACACACTGTCAGCAAGCCTCTCTTCTCATGAGAATATTCAAGCTTTAATTACTTGGCTGAAGAAGAGAAGGAGAAGTTGTCTTGGACACTCCACGAAAAATAATTTTTGGGTCACTAAGATGTCCTTAAGTACAAATCACCAAAAATTCTCACAGAAGTATCTGTTAGGCTGAAACAGGTGATTCTTGCAGTGACTGTAAGTTCATCTATCAGGGTTTCTGAAGGGTTTTTTGAGACACTGAAGTCCCCTTTGCTTATATCCTAATTGGCCTAGTCTTAATCCTAAAGTCTTATTCTACAAGGCTAGCACCACGTCATGAATCATCTTCCCCATATTACAATTATTTACTTGCAGTGGCTTACAGAAACATCACAATACATTTCATTAACATTATGAAATCATGGTCTAGGCTTGTGTGAGAAAGAGACAAAGGAAAATATAAAATAAGAAATGTAATTGGCTGTTATTATACTACATTAACCAGGGCATTCTGGATGTTCTGAACTCTGAAACTAGATTGTATTACATTTCGTCTTATATGAAGAAAATCTTTGTCATCTTTAATAGTTTCCATCAAAGTTTACTCCTAAGGTATTAGGTCCTTGAGGAGAATTAATAGGGTAACATTAAGCACACAGCTATTTTAGTTGGAAGGAATAGTTTTTTTGTTTGGGAGGGGGAAAGAAAGAAAAAAAAAAACAAAGAAAAAGGAATACTATCTTAGCTCATAATACTCTTCTCATCCTTCATCAAGCAAGCAGAATTACATAGATGTCCCACGCAGCCTCACCCATGTCAGAAATCCACATCCTACAGGGATCGTTGCCAACCTTCACCTCTGTGCTGAGAGCACAAGTAAGCATGTATTCTCCTCAAAAGTCTAGATTGAGATCACCACCTCATTTCTTGTAAGAGTAATTTGCTACTAGATTATTTAGTCTGAGTTTACTAAATGAAGCTCTGAACTACCAACACCAGAGTGAAATGTTCAACATAACATCTGTAAAATATCTCAAGACATAAATTCTTCCTCCAACCCAAACACACAGATTGAAGAGGGAGCAGAGCTCAGAGTGCTGAAAATGTCAAGTCCTCTTTCATTCACAGAAGTCCTGGAGCACCAGACATGCTGAGAAACATTACTGACCAAAATGCTTGGTTGAGAAGGCAAGGTACTGTCTTCCTCATGGAGGCAGGATCTGGAAATGCAATCAGTACTTTCATCGAAGTTTCATGAATACATTTACTCCAGCTCTGCAATTCGTTATGTGGAAGCTGCTTGTGTAAGTGCTGTGAGCACAAGATGCAAACTGTGGCTATTGAATTTCCCTAAAATTTCAGTAGCAATGTAAACACAGAACCTGTGTCTTCAACACTCCATGGGTCCCCAGACTACCTTCACTTTCGAGAAGTTAAGACAGCTGTGAGATTTTTCATCCCCGCTGAGATGTTGGTGCTTTCAGCTGCAGGATTCCACATAATCAACAAATTTCCAAAGGAAAGTTTGAGAAATTCAGAGCACATTCACTGTTACCAAACCCTAGAAGCCTTCCACCAGCATTGACCCTGCTTAAACCTGCAGGGTAACATTTATATTTTCGGTGTATCTTTACTCCAAAAAAGCCCAATAGCAGTCCAGAATCTCCACAGAAAACCAAGCTTGCAGGAAGTCAAGGAAACTGAAGAAAATATAAGCAGTAGGTAGAACCAAACAATATTAATTTTGATTTTTGAAACAGTGATTATTTTTAAGACTTCATGGTTTTCATCACACATCTGGACCATCATTTCTAGCTTTTAAATAGAAATTAACATCCTCCTTATCTGGATTCTGAGTGTCACTTATGTGCTAGCTTGTACTTCCCTGTGACTGTGTAACACCTTTAAGTGAACATCATCAGACATTGGTAGATACTGGTTGAAAACACAGCATACCTAGTAACTCAGTGAAGGTCTCAACCCATAAATGGAATCTCTTCTTTTACTTTAAAACAAGTTAATTTGGCTCCAACGTACATGTAAGTTTCAGCAAACTATTCCTGAGTATTCATTAATCATGCTATAAGGCTGTTTACTGGTTGTCACTTCAAAACACTGGGTTTAAATGTCCTATTGACTTATTTGAAGAACGAAGACAGGAAGACGCAGAAACATGAAATGAAACGCACCCAACAAGTGGAAACAGCCCCTTTAAATATTTTTTTTAGCTGGTGCTATTAGTGAAAGCTCGTGGGTGGAATGACAGTGCTGGCAGATAGTTTTCAGAAGAGATTTATATAAAGTTGCTCTAGGGCAGAGAGCATGAGTATTACCTTTCAAAAACAAAACAACCCCTCCACCCACAAAAAAACCCCCAAATTTCAACCCTTGGGTGTAAAATGTGTAAGGGTCCAGATGAGAAGACATTTGAGCAATGGATTTATTCATGATTCCTTGGATTACTGGTAAGTAATTTGGCTGAATGTTTCTGTTCTAGGGCATTAGTTTTGCATTTTTCTTTGCAAAATGCTGCAGTAACAAACAGCAGAGACTGAATTACCATAAAACCAGGTCAATTACCTCAGTGGAAATTGTTCAAAAGGAAAGAAACGATGCGAGGATTCTCTTAAGCTATGCTTGATGATGATGACAGAAAAGTAATGGCTGATAGAAAGCAGTGTGTACTGTTGGGTGACAGCTTTGCTGCTGACAAACTACGGTCAACATTTGTATAATGCACTGCAGGACTGGCACTTACAACTGATGGTGGGAGTAGATTCTTAGCCCATGCAACCCTGCTTGCTCCAGAGCTACACTGGTGTATACTAGCTGAGGTTAAGGATTTAGTTCTTAATATATCTATTATTTAAATTGCATAAAGTAAGGCAAAATCAATGTTTCACCCATACAGGCAGAGAAGACTTAAAGAACAAATTCAGCCATGAATTACTTCATGCAAATTAGTTTCAAGAATCACAGTCCTCACAGCCCATAGAATATGTGCAATGAATTTACTCACTTCACAAAAAAAAATCCTTCCCCATCATCACCATAAGTGCTACGTATTTAAACTTAGCCATAAAGTCCTTTCTGACATATCAGCAATAATGAAGACGTAGGAAATGCTGCCCAGTGTTACGACAACTAAATGCCACCAGATTCAGTGCAAAAGCACACCTGTACCTGTATGTACACTTTAAAAGAATACACTAACACATGAAGCCCTTAAAATGTAATCCTCTTAACAGAACTACCGATGAAGCAAGAGGCAGAATGAAATCTGGTTCATTCTACTATGCACAACATAAACATAGATATAAAACATATAATTTTATGATCATTAGAAGAATTTTTCATTATTCCTTCTCCATAATATTTTTCTTTTACAGATCTCATACAGCATTACAAAGAGATTGTCTTTATCCCAGACTGTATGGTGATACTATAAATGACTTTGCCCAATAAGCCAATGGCAGAGCTGTGAACTGAGCTCTGCTGAGTTACAGTCCATTATTCTATCCACTGGATTCCTGATAAAATATTACTTTTTTGTTTATTTGTATGCAAAGTGAATATAAACAGTGAGAACATTTGCCAGGAATCAAGACAGTGTTTTTCTCTCATCTCTTTCCAGGACACACCTATGCTTCATATTCTTCAATTTCCAAGCACCAAGAAACTAGGTACCACAAAAGAGTTCCAGGGTCTATCTGCTTTAATCGAGGTGGCAGACAGCCTGAGGGGACATTAGGTAATTCCTTAAAATACAAATAAAAAATTTGTTCTACACCTTTCTGAAAAATCCAGAATCACAATACAGAAAGAAATGCTGGAAATCACAATGAGTTTATTTTTCAGTGCACCTGCGGTAGAAAAAAGAAACTGCCAGAAGCATGACAAAATCAAAAAACATTGAAGGAAGGCTTTAGGAATTAAATATTCTTGCAAAGGAGGAAAAACAGTCAGCCTATAACTGCAATAATTGCTTTGGGTTGCTGCAAAGACTATGACACAGGTATGTGAGTGCACCTGGCAACATCCATGCTGCCCCACCAGCCTGGAAAGGAGAAGGATGATGGTGGCCAAGTTCCTCCTGAGGTCCAGCCTGTGCCAGTGCATGAGGAGATGGCCAGCAGACATAAGCTCTGGATCAGCAACAGCCCAGGTGTGTTTGCATCACATGCATAGCCAGGAGCCAGAAAACACACATCAGCTGAACTTTTCACACAACCCACTCATGCCAAGGAGCTCAGAGGGATATATGCTGGCACAGCTGTTGCCTTGGAGGGACCACTATGTTCTTTGATACTGAGGGATGGACACTGTGGGTGAGTGGGCCAAGTTGTGTCCATTAAAGAGGAAGGGAAGAAAGTGCTGACAGCTTTCTATTCATCTGGATACCTTCATGCCAGTCTCAAAATGGTGGACACTCAGCTTTCACTACAAAAGAATTTATGACAACAGAAAATTGTCAAACTACAGCAGACTCTAGTCCTACGCACTCCCTTTACACAACAGCGTAAGTCTGGCAGAGGAGCTTATCTCCTGCCTTCAGCTAAGAGAATTTTCTGAGTGAATTCACTGAGACATTCACAAGAATAGGTTTCTTACCAAGCTTGGGAAGGAAGGAGAGTAGGAAGGGAGACTCACAAAATTTAAGCAGAGTGGCAATAGTGCTGGAGAAAAATGTAGTTCCTTCTAGAGGGCTGGCAGACTTCTCTCTGTACATTACAGCTTTCAGCAGCATCTGACAGTGACTAAGCAAAAATGACAAAAAACAACCCCAAACTATTATCATTATGCCTGCAGTTTAAGTAGGCAACTAAAACTTTGGCTATTTCATGCTAAACTAGTTTTTCATGAGTCTATTGGCTTGGCAAAACAGTCTGGAAATCTTACAAGAACAGACTGTAAAAATATTACAGTCTGTCTGATTCCAGCTCTGGATGGGAACAAACATGAAATGAGGAAACTCAAATGGATCTCTCAGAACTAAGAAGCCCTAGTTTATATTTCATTCTAGAGAGGAATAAAAGGCAGAAGACAGCCTCTGTTATTGATCCTCACTCCATGACTAGCCCAGTCAAGAGGTAAAAGAACGCATGTACCTCCTCCCCTGCTTCTTGCTCTCTGACTGCTCTAAGTGAGATAGCAGTGTATCAATAAGACACAACTCATATCCAGGAGGATGGGAGATGTCAGGGAAGGTCTATCAGTAAGTAATCACAAATTATCATCCTTGTGCATGAACAGTAAAACAAAGAATTTAGGACCTGAAGAAGAGCCTTACAGGGCAACCAGGCTAATAAACATACCTTCAAGCTCATTTCAGTTAAAAATAAAATAAAAACTAAAGGAGAAGGGATGCTAGGCCTAAAACATCTATAGAAGTCCAGAAGAATCAAGGTAAAGAACTTATTATTTACGTTAATAGTAGCAACATAGCCTACCTGGGAGAAAAATATAAACAGGTATAAATATGTGTAGGTAGTACTCCTGCTTAAGCTAAGAGAGTCTTCTATACCTGATGCGTGGAGCATTTCTACCTTGACACAGAAAACATCCCCAAGGACATTTGCTCTGTCTGAAGGAAAAATGTAATCTTCCTCCTGACCAAATATGTATCTACTTCTGAGAGCCACTAAACACTCAAACACCATCTGTGAGCTGTGCATTCATCTGTAACACACCAATTTAGCTGGCAGGCCACTGGGAAACAAGACTCTGAAGTTGCCAAGTTAAAATGGCAATCCAGAACCAGCTGAAATTCCACCAAGCATATAGGTGAGTTTCCAATAGAAGTTCTAGCAGAGAGCAATGAAGCCTCAAATTAAGAAACAGATACGTGGTGTGAGGAAAAAAAAAAAAAAAAAAAAAAAAAAAAAAAAAAAAAAGAAAAAAAAGAAGAAAAGGCATAGCTTTGATCTCTTCCATCCTGGCCTTAATTTGCAGCAGAACCAAACTAGGAGCATGGATCAGTGACCCTCTTTCAGTGAGAACTCTTTCAGTGGGCTGCTGTGGATGGTCCTACATTTCAGGAAGACTTTGCTGGGTGGCTGCAGAGCAATGAAACTTAATCTTATCCAAAAACAGAGAAGCCACAAGTCAAAGCTGCTCTACTTCTTCGGCTTTATCTGTTTTGCACAGCAACAGGCTGAAACAGAAATTGAATTCCTGCATGCTTGTATTGTTTCTCTTGCCACAGTTAAATTGTACTTGAGTGAAGATGCTGGATTGTGATGTCGATTGTTAAACTGAATGCACCATTCACTTCATGTGCAGATTTGTAAGACTCATGTACCATAGGAATAGGTGTATATAAAGATGAAAGAAAAAGAAGGTAAGCTATGGCTGTATCTTGTACCCAAAAATTCTAGGAGAGTGAGAAGAACCGAGCAGGCAAAACAGATGGTGTCTGAGGGAACAATGGGACATGGAAGTTAATATTATTTTGTGCACCAATGTGGCCAAACATAGAAGAGTTTGACACAGGAATAGCAATTCTTGAAGAGAGTAAAGTATGATGTGACTGAAGTAACACCAATTAAAATGCAGCTAAAAATAAATCCTTGCAGATTTAAACAGGCACAGATGACTCAATTCATGAAACTACAAAGAAAGTGTAATACGTGGAAAAAAAACTCTCAAAAAACAGAAAATTGCCTGAAATATTTAGAGCATTTACAAGGCATACTTTTTCCAAGTGTAGCTATAATGAACCATTTCAGAAAATATCATCTTCCAGGTTTTGATAAACAAGGAAAATCTCATGTTTGAACATATGACTGATGTTATAAAACTACATTTAAAAAATATTTTTGCTTTAATAAAACCTGTTTTCTGAAAGCAAAAATATATATGCTAGGCCAGCTTAATTAAATCTTTAAGAGCCTTAGGAAAAAAAAAAGGGAAGTTATGTGTATATGAAGAATGTTCTAGGGTACTATTATATCAGACAAATCATTAAGCACTTATCAAGAAGAGAAAATTTAGATACTGTGGAGATATCTTAAATTCAATTTCATTATGAAAAACACAGCTATAGGAAATGTTAAACTGAAATCTTTTTTAAAAGATCTTTATAGACACCTCCGAAATTATGGTGGAAATTATCCATACAATTCAGTCAAACAAAATGCATCACATAATAACAGTATTAACTTTTCTTTTTAGTTTAATGCTGTGTTATTATATTTAGCTGCCTATTTTAGAAAGTAATCTGTGTTGATGGCTCTGGAGAAAGACCAAGCATTAAAGAACTAATTTAATTCCTTCTGAGATATCTTTGATTCAAAATATTTCTTTCAGAATGTCCCAGTACTGCAAAATCTGACTAGAAATCCACCTTGAACTATGTGCACTTTGACTAACTCCCTCCCCAAGGCAAAACGATCCTGCATTCAGCAGGGTTTTATCCCGGTCTTCTAAAGGACTTACACAGAATGTACCTGATATAACTGGACCAGAATGTCAACCATGATAGAAATTATGATCAAGACATGGAAGATACATAATGAGAACCTTATCTATTTTACAGTGGACTACTATTGGTAGGGGAGTACCTTTAGGGGGTTGTTTACAGAAATCAGGTCTCAAGGAAGGAAGGAAGGAAGACTGTAATTTCTTGTGCAGTGCTCTGCTTCCCACTTGTTATATTATATGGCATAATGGATACTAGTTTTATTTAAGGTGTTCAAGCAGTTTTATAATAGGCTGCTTGGCTGTCTTTGGAAAGAAATTTCACAAATTTTCTTTCCAAGTGAAAAGATGGTTTTGTTTTCTCTCTAGTTCCACAGTATAAAAGAGAAATTTAAAAATTGCCACAGCTACTTTCTCAAAAATCAATGTACAATTGCTACCTGCTCTGGGAGTTTGAGGGATACCCCCTTATCAAAGACAATCTCTAGATAACATGCTTTCCTCTATTGCCTATAGCTGCATGTAAGACATGGCAAGACAAATGAAGGCTTCCATTTCTGTTGGTGTCATCTATTGATCCAGTGAAATGCTCTTCAACTAAAATTTCCTTCCCAAGGGGACATTTGCTATGAGAAGCAAACCTTTCTGCCTGATGCTAAGAAATCCTGATAACTTCTGCTAACTACTGCACAGCATCATGGTAATACATAGCTCTTACTCTGTAAAAAAAAGTATTAGCACAAATGAGATGGGCTACCCTTTTGCTGATATAAATTTTCCTTTGAGATACTGAGAGTACAAAATAAAAAAGTGCAATATAATAGAAATCATTCTGTGCTTTCTGTGTGCTCTAACTAAAAATGTATTCTAGACCTGTGTTTTTCTTTGGAGGCACTTGCTTGCTGATACATTCAAAAGTGCTATCCCAGGTGTGACTAAATGACCTCTAGTGTGAGCCAAAACAGAAAACAGTGTCATGGTGAGAAACACCAGCATCAGAGAATAATCAGAAGCAGAGGAGTAGGTAGAAGATGTTGGAAAGCAAACACAAGGTTATGTCTACAACCAAGTCCTTGCGAAAAAACATTAATTTGTGCATTTGCACAGATAGAATGGAGAGAGAGCATAGTGTGCTGGCCTCGGAGAAATACTTATCTACTGAGTGAAAGAAAGAAAGGACAGAAAAGATAAAAACCTTTAAAAAGAAAAATTGACTTGTAAAATACATACATAATCAACATCCATGTGAATCTTTGCCATTTTTAAGAGCTTTTGGTATGATTCCTAGATAACTGCAATTTCATCAGACTGTATTATTTTTTTAAACTCACGTATTTCAATGGGAGCAGAATATTTTGGACTTAGAAGTCCTAACCAAAAAAAAAAAACCCCAAACAAAAACAACAAAAAAACCCCAAAACAAACAAAAAAAAAACCCACAAAAAACCAAAAAACCCCCGAAAAGCCCCAACTAAACAAACACCCACCCACACACACAAAACAAAAACAAGAAAAAACAAACAACAAAAGAACTGTTTTGTTCAAGAATATAGAAGAGATACATATTTTTAAAGATGTTAATAAATTTGTTCATTCAGTTAAAATATAGAGAAGTATTACACTCCTTTTCTATCACACAATGTCTAAGAAGTGACTTTCAAAAAAAGGCTAAGATGTGAGACTTCACTTGTATGAACAGGATTCCCAGGAACAGGGGAACTGGCTTTGTATGAGGTTGCACCTCAGTGTTTCTCTCTGCAGGGCTAATAACTAAGGCACTTCCGCTATACTCTACCCCTCTTCCTAAAAATTGGCCAGCAGGTTCAGAAGTTACTAGAGGTAGAGTGACAGGTAGCTTTACTGCATGTACCTTGCCTTTCTTAAAAAAAAAAAAAATAAAAATTGCTGGCTAACTAAGAAAGAAACACTGATGTTTAGGAGGAAAGCTTCCAAAGAAAAGCAATAATGTATTTGGGCAGAACAAAAGCTTTGTTATTTTGCTGTCGCTGATAAATGGTAGTTGGCAGGTATTGAACGTATCATTCAAATAATTTCTCTGTCTGTTACTTTTTTTTCTTTATGTATATTTCTCTGTATTTATAAATGATGCCGTTTGTTGATTATTTTTTTTTTTTTCAAAAACACTCAGAGAATATTTTTACTGTCTTTTTTTTAAAGATGTGATTCTGCTTTTTCCTGGAAACTTTAGATTTTTCATCAGAGAACTCCAAATACCTGAAGACATAACTGCAGTTTTTCAAAGAGCCAATTTCACCCAGACAATAAAGGTACGAAACACTTAAATAACCTTCAAGAGTCACCTCAGTGGTCGTTCTGAATTTAAGCTTTAGTGTTCCCTTATTCTTGTTGAAAGTCTGGATTACTCGGGTGGGGAGGTGTTGTCAGCTTGCCAATCAGCCTTAACACTTACTAGTTTAATTCCTTTTGATCTACAATAAAGACATCCACACAGTCTTAGAGGACAAAATCCCATTATTTTAGACCCATAAGGTATTCCACTACTCCTCTGAATTCAGACAAGATTGCACTGACTTGCAGTAGAATGCACTCCTTTGACTCAACACAATTGATAACCCCCCCAAATAGAAGCACCTATAAGGCATCCCTTCCCCACCTAGACAAGTTGTTTCTTGTGAAAACTTAGGGCAATGGGCTAACAGCATTACAGAATATGGTGTTCCTCTTCCCTCCAACAGCTCCTGCTGCAACAGGATCCTTATCAGTCCTTCTTTCCTATCTAGATATTTTTGTTTAATTGCAAAGCCTGATAATTAGATATGCTTACACAGTGTTAAAAAAATTTAGTTAAGAAGCCTGGTCACCTTCCCATGGGCTCTGACAAGTTTGGTATCAATTTTGTGGATGCAAAATCCTTAAGATGTCAGGAAGGGCTGTCAGGGTGAGGTTTCCAAAGACACCAAAAGAACTCAATTGCTGAGATGCAACTAGAAGGAGTGCTGTGGTTACAGGATACAGACTACTTTGAAAATCTCTATCTCAGTTCAGACAATAATGCTCTCTCCCAGTCTCTCAGTATTTTATAGTCTCTTTTTCTTGCTTAATCTGTAGCTTTAATAATCTTTATTTCCTTAAGGATCAACCTGAAATTTAGTTGATCCACAATACATCAGAACTTTACTCTTATGTTAAAACTTCATTTTTCACATTCCCTAGTTTCTTACTGGTGATATTTTAGTTGTGTTGCTTTAGAATTGTGTCAACACACTGGGTCACTTTTTGTTTTGCTTCTATTTTAAACAGAGGGCAAATTGGTTCACAAGTCATATCTGATGTTATTCTTTCAGCTTAAAGACTTCAACTCATTACAAAAAGAAAGAGAGAAGATCAGGTGGTTTAGATTTAGGGTATGGTTTTGGGGGATTTTTTGTCTGCTTATTACATAGTTTTTGCTTGCTGTGATCAAGATCTGGAGGTAAAATTGACAAAGACAATGACTTTTGTCAGTGAACCTTATGCTACATTTTTAGAAGTACTCAGCAAATTCCAGAAGCAGATTTCTCGACACAAAAGACAAATACAACCACTCCATGATTTAGATTGGCTTTCTGTTGTGGGTCATGAGACTCACTGCTGAGCCTGTCAGAAGTTGGCTGTGGCATTTAATGAAGGTCATCAGCAACTTCATAGTTCCCATAGCAAAAGAAAGAGTGTGCTCGAGTGCTCTGGCTTCGGTTTTGGAGTATATGTTGCTTTTTTTTTGTTTTGTTTCCTCCCTTCTTCTTGGGCTTTGATTGGGTGCTGAGACTGGAGTTTGTGGAAAAACTCTCTTACTGTAAGAGAATCAAATTAAAAGTGTGAAACAAGCTGATGCTTTGAAAAATGTTGCATTGCATAAATTCCTTTTTTGTCAGTGACATCATTTAACATTCAAAATAAGTATTAAATTTCCCTTCAATTCAAAAGTTAAAAGTCATTCATGAAATTAGGAACAATAATCATACTATAATATACCCTGTCTTGTGTATGTCTCGGGAGGGTTGTGACTTGTCATAGCATGAAGGAACCTGGAAAAAATGATTACTTACTGCTTCAAACAGAAGATGCATAGCTAAGATGCTCATTAATGAGGCAAAGAAAAATTAATTGACATGTCTAATAGGTCTTTTAATATAGCCTCTAAGCCTTGGTGTGTCAATTCTCAAATTACCCTTGACATTCAATCTTTCTCTTGATGATCTTGTGTCCCTTTGCAAGGAGAGAGAACTAACATTTCTTTTTTTGGCCTTTCTCAGTAGAGTTTCTGGGCTGGGGCATTAGACATCAGAAAAAAAAGAGATGCATTAGCCCACCTGCCTAGCCTCTTTCTAGGTCAGATTTAACCTCCTTGATTACAGTACTCCTGGTTTACAACAGATCTGTGTTAATGGTGCATCTTTCCTGGGGAAGATGGTTGTAAAAACACAAGCTTAAAAAAGGCTAAATATGTCATCCTTTCTGCATGTCTGCACTGATCCTGACTGCTCCTCTGACTGGGGTCAGAGTTCCTTTGAGCACATTAGGATCTTCTCTACCTCTGCTTTTTCAGCAAGGGTCTCTCCTGTGGAAGGGGCTGCCTCTTCCATCCTTTGATAATCTTTTATACTTTTTCCAACATAGCCACTGAAAGAGCATTACTCTTAGACCTCCCATTCTTTTCATATTATTACCACCCAATCCAAGCTGAAAAAAGCTGTTTCCAATCATTTGCCTGTTAATCAACTCTTTGACTGACAGCAAATCCTTTATCAAGATGGTTATATTTTATGTAGGCTCATCTAAATTTATTTAATGGATCTTTAATATTGCCCCTGATATTTTATCAGTTGGTTTATCTGTCCTACTTGGAGTTAGGAAAAGGAAACATAGAGAGGTAGGGCCATATATTGAATCTGCAGCTTGTAGCCTGGCATAGAAGTCCATAGGATTCCCAACACTAAAGAAGTGCTTGAGAACTTCACATTAGCAGATTCTTCAAACCATAAATCAAGAAGCTGAAAAAATGTCCCAAAGGGAGAATCTAAAAAAATCCAGGTTCTATGGAGCCGGGTGAGAAATTAACACAAAACTGAGTGACATATTTGGGTGAACGTCTTCCTACTAGCTGTTACTTTTTGAACACTTGAACCAATCTGTACTAATAATTCAGGGAATACTATAGCTATCATTGGCCTGAAGTCTATAGATTTTTGACAGAGAGTGAAACAAGAGAGCCAGGAAAATAAGAGAAGGAGCAGAAAATGGCAGAGGGTATGTATAAGCAAGAACAAGGACGTGTAAAAAAGCATCCATGGGAAGCAAAACAAGTGTGACCATCTGTATCTATAACATTTTTTCCATGATATACATCACAATAAGAATAGAATAAGACTGCTGAGGTACAGACAGGAAGAATATTCTCCAAAGTAAAGTAATCAAGTAGCATGTTGGCAAACTGTCCTTACTGTCAATTTGTTCTTCTTTCATGATGAATCTGAGTTGCTGAGATATGGGAGTTACACAAAGTAATTGCCAATGCAGGCAAAGAGAATCTGTATTATTTATTTCATGGTGCATGGGACCTCACTTTAACTTTCTCCTAGTTTTTAATTCCAGAATAAGGATGGATGGATGAAAAGTAACTTCCCCTTCATGTAAAGGTTTTCAAAAGGTAATTCTGATCCCAAATTGAGATAAAAACATTGAAAACAAAAATGTTTGTGTACTGATATTTTGGTTAATGAAAGAACTATTAATCATTTAGAGTGCTTTGAAATTATTTTGACCTTTTATGAAAATGAACCCTTCTGTATGTTAAAGCATGTGAAACAAAAGTTATTTTAAAACAAATGTTCTTTTCAGAATATTAAAATTGAATATTTCAAGAGTCTTTGAACCTTGTTGCAATTATCCTTTCCTGAGTCGGAAGTATTATCATCAGCTCTTTCCTTAAATTTCCCTTTCTTTTTTTTTTTTTAAATCTTTTATTTTTTTTTCCAGTAAAAAGTGTTTTGTCAAAAAAAACCCCAAAACCTCAACCATGGTAGTAATACAACACATCCTTGGTTCTGATATGGCCATGTGCTTCCTTCATTCCAGTGGGTAGCTTGAGACAGACTGTAAAATACTGGTGTGTCACCCATTCCAGCACCACTCTGGCAAGCATAGTGGCAGATCATGAAAAGAATTGAGATTGCACTCATGGTGCAATAGGGGTACAAACTGAAAATACATCTTCCATTGTGTGATCCAAGCTATCTGGGGACTTTCCTTGTGCTCTGACTTGGCCAGAGGGTTGCTAGAGGTTGCGTGGGAGGACTGGGGAATGCTTGGCAAGTCCTGGGAATGAAAGAGAAGGGGACAACTCTGCTCTGAGCAAGTCATCCCCTGGGATGCTACTGAAAGGCTAAACCAGATTTTCACCACCCAAATCAACCAGATAAAAGGTGATTATGGATCCATTTAAATGAAAAGTTGAAGTACAAAAACCCCTGGACAATTGTCTGCACTGGACTTTAAAAATATTCTTCCCAGAAATCATCTTTTCTTCCTTAGTAACAAATAGCTGATGAGTCGATTGTAGACAAGGGCTTGGTGGAGATTGTTGAACAATAAACTGGTTACATTTATTATGAGCAGAGTTGAATGACAGTGTTGGAAACATGTGCAGTCAGCCTACAAGACTGGACTTGGTTACAAAAGCATTCACCACCAGTCTATTGAAATTCAGAATGCCAAAGATGAGGAATGTTTGCTGTGAGCTAGAGTAACTTTGGCTCTCTCACTGTAAACATGAACAATTCAGCACACAATCACACATACACTGCTTTTTGCACTTCCTTTCTGTAAGCAGTGTATACTTCCTCTTGTAAAGAGCGCAACTAAACTTCAGTTTTTCAGCTGAAATAACTGCCCTGCTGAAGCCATCATTTTCAACCAGTGAAGTATGTGACCTTTTGTAATTTTCCTTATTTTCCTAATATACACTTGAAGTTTTTTACTCTACCACTGTATCTAGAGACTTCAAAATTAATAGGAAGCTATTTTCCTGGTGTTGTGTGAGTACTAAAGAAATACATTGGTTTTATTTACCAGAATTATCAGAGTTGAGTTCTGCTAACTTAAAAGCAGGGAAACCAACAAGAGAGCTCCTCCAAGAACAAACCTATTCATTTTCCCCTTGTGTACAAGTTTATCCATGAACACAAGTCATCTCTACTGGGTAAAAATGCAGCCTGTATTTTATGCTTGGAGATTTCTAATGGGCACAAAGGGCGAAGGTGTGCTCTTAGGCCAAGACTTACACTATCCAGACCAGCAGATTCAGACCCAGCAGGAAAGAAAGCAACACTCAGTAAACCTGGTTCATGTGGAGGCTGCAACTTTATTAAATGTAAACCACATTATGGGCTTATTTAAATTAATGGGCACAGTGGGTGCTCAACACCTCTGAAAGAGTCTGCACTAGGGCTAGCCATAAAATTTTCCATTGAAACTCTTGTGTGAAAGGGAACTGAGACTTCTGACTAGCAGTGGTTGCCAGAAAGCTGCCTTTTCTGTGGGATTTTTTTTTAATAAAATATTCAGATTTTTCTGCAGAAAAGATTTATTTGTTTCAGCAGTACCTCTCTGCAGAATTTGTAACCAGCTCTTCCTTTGCACAGCCCAAGTGCCATGTGAGGCTCTTTTGCCAGCTCACCTTACCTGGCTATACCAGTGACAAATGTCACAGTGTGCAACACAAAGGCTGAGAGACCACGCTGCACAGGGGACACGCACACAGCCCACCTGGGGAGCCTTGGATTTAGAGGTAAACATGGAGATAAGACAGAGTGCCACAGCCAAACTACTGAGCTCGGGCTTTCAGAGGTAAACACCAACCTCATGGACCCCAGATGCACACCCTGATCTTTTTTTCATTGACTGAAACCCAAATGCCATCCCCTCCCACCCTCACCCCGTGTACCCAGGTTTCCAGCCAAGAAACCCAGGAGGACAGGCAAGGCAGGAGACCTTCCCATGACCTACTTCTGTCTAGAGGACCAGAAGACAGGAACTATGGAGGATATCATAGGGCTTGCCTATGCTACAGTGGGCACGCAATAAAGTGCTAACCTTTCTGAACTGAGATACTTAATTCTGGGCTGGATGTTTCAGCTTTATCAAGAAGTTGTTGTTTTCTGGAGAGCGGGAAAAAAAGAGAATCTTTTCCCTAAATTTGGTTAACAAATTAGGGCTGTTGGCTTAAGAAAGGCTAACAGAAAGTAGTGGGTGCTGGTTTGAACATCAGCTGACTATGGTTATGGACTGTGAAAATCTCTACAGACTACTCAGCCAAAAACCAAAGAATTTTTCCAGTTAAAAGATGGGAGGAATGTGTTGTAATTTGCTCTTGCAAGAAATAGAAATATCTTAACTGAGTGAATGATAATTACTTGCATTATTGTTACACTTCAAATGTCAGTGTTCAACAATTTCTTTCAGCTCACAATAATAAATTCTAGACTATTATACATCAAAACCAATAAAACTACATGGAGAGAATGTTTGTCATTGAAATAAAAATTACCCCAGATACAGACCCAAGGAATAATTTTTAAAAATAATAAAAATACAGCTGAAATAATTTTAATAGCAAATAAATAAATATGGGAAGATCACATAACTGTTGCAATTAAGAAATAAAAAAAAAAAAAAGAGAATAGCACAAATTAGTATATTGAACGGCACCAAATGCAAATATATTCATACACAAATACTTGTAAAGAAATAGACCCTATGGACATAAAAGAAAAAGCATATTGAGGAAGACCTGCAATAAGCTAAACACATAGTCTTTTGAGTTAAAGTATTTTATAGTCCTATTTCCAGTCATTTATAATGTCAAGATAATGATTCACAGAATCACTGATAAGCAGCAACTGTGTCCTTTTTATTTGCTTCCTAGCACTCCTAGAAAGCTTTATAGTAAACAATTTAGAAGATAATGAAAGGTAAAACTTCCATCTGAAAAGGTTTGATTCAACAAAATTATTGGGACAATCACTTAGGTTAAGTGTTTAGCCCAGAGGGCAGTATAAAATTTCATCAAAATTCAAACCATGCATAAATGATCTCAACCTGCAGTGTCTATTTATACCACACAACATGTTAGTCACATTTTTCACTGCAGTTTGAAGGTAATGATGAAGTAAGAGATAAGGATGAAAGACTGAATATGTGCTATACCACCCATGTATAATTCAGTTACTGGCAAACTGGATTATAAAGTATCCTGCAACAGCATGTGTTTTTCAACTGCCTGAGAAAACCTGTGAACTAACAAGGAAAAGGGGACAGCAATGAACCCAGGAATATTTCATATACAGAAACTATCCAAGTGAAGAAGAGATAATAAATCAGTGGGTCTGATGAAAGGATTAAAAGACAATGGGAAATGCAAATATGGATCAAAAGAAAATAAGACTTTGATATATTTTTAGGTTTGCTGTTTCTTAAATATAGTGCTGTTTGGTTTGTTGGTTTGTTGTTTTTTTTTTACATCCAGAGAACAAAGCAATGTCACTGCAAAAAGCATAATTTTTATGAAGCCAAAATCTTCAAGTTTTTGTGAATACCCTATAAAGAAAACTTCAGTTCAGACTCCCCATTGAAAGTGTAGAATATCAACCTCAACCTCTAGAAAGAAAGAACCACAGTGGAAAAAAGTTTATGCACCTTCTTTTTCCAGTTGAAATTTTTGTTTTAGTTATTTTTGAGAAAATAACAGCACCCCATGTTATTTACCAACTGATTATGGATCAGCTATTCTCATAAGCCTCCTACAGGTTTTACCTAAACTATTCTAAAATCAGCATCTAAACCTGTGTATAACCATTGAAATAACTTCAATGACACTGACTTTCAGCTAAAATTCTGTTGCTGCTAAATGGTAAATGCAAATGCTTAATTGGCATTTTAAAAAATTATTATTATTATCCTAGAAGCATCCAAGATGCTTGATCAACTAATAACAACATTGTAAGTTCATGCTTCACAGAGACTGTAACATAGCATTGAAACTGCATGGCAGAGAATTAAACACAAATATAAGTTGAAAGTCATGTACAGGGCTGTATTTTCATTCAACATCACTATAGTCTCAGCAGTCTCAGGTTATCATCACTCTAAGTAGAGCTTGATGTTGGTGATTTGTGGCTACCTTTTTGGAGAGGATGGGATTAGTGAAAAGACTTCATAGACATAGGATAAGGAATTGTCCCCAGTAAAAAGGCTAGGTGAAAGCTGCCCGGGGAAGTACTGGCAAGGGGAGTTGAGAGCTGCTGTCTTTGGATGTAGAGTAACATCACCACAAGACATGCAATTGAAAAGGAGAGGGAGGCTAAGTGGTGGAGAATCTTACAAATGACTAGGAAAGATTATGGTATGACAGATGCCTCCAATGATAGCTAATTTAAATGCCATTAGGTGCATTATATTTCACGTGTAGACAGTCTACAGTGTGATGGAAAGTATTACAGTAGGTTAGTGTAAAAGTTTACAATTCAGCCAGATTGAATTATCACCAGTTCACTAGAAATGGCACTTTAACAACTTACCTCAACTGAGGAGCTGCCCCTTTGTATTTCACTGCAGCATTTGCTGTCTTTAACTAAATACTGAGAGCAGGTGCTAAAGCCAGTGGGACTTAGGCAGGTTTCTGACATCTCATAGCCCCAAAAGAGAAATTAGAAAAAAGTTAATGAATGTTCAAGCATTATATAGCATTCTTAGATTATTTTGCTGTTCTAAGCATTCCATTCTTTCCAAAATAAATTGTCAAAAAAAAAATATTTTTCACATTTGGTATTTTTATATCTTTCTGTTTAGTACAAGGCTTCCATTCTTCCAACAAAACTGGCAGAATGAAGCCAGGAGTATGTTACTTTGAGCTGCTTTTCCCGTAACGTTAGTTAACAGTTTGATGCACAATGTCACCAGTAGCACTGTTATCTCTTGTCTTCCCCCATTTAATGAAAATCTGTGATATAAATGATACAAAGCAGTACTGCTGTCATGACAAATTCCAAGCCACTAAGTCTTGCAGTTGCCAAGATGTAAGCTCTGAAACTTGGCATTTAGCATTCAGAACTAGATAACCTTACTATAGTAACTACATTCACTGTATCTACAAGAGGGATGAATAAATCAACAATAATTGAACTACTAAAAGTGTCTAATTTTCAGCATAGTGCTTCAAGCAACAACTGAAATTAAAAAACTGTTAAAACACAACTACATACCCATACAATCTTGTCATGAATGCACTGAAGCAAAAGTTAACAAAAAGGAATGAATATGCATTCTTTGCTAAAAGTAGTGTTCCTTGATCTACAGTAGTGATGAACTGTATAAATGTCAGGTCCCATCTAAGTCCCACAGAGCTCTGCATTCCTAGTAGCAAGAATTTTTATTGTTCCTGTAACATTACTCAATATAAGGAAAAGGCTACTCCTGATGCATGTGGAATGAAGCCTCTATCCTGAAGCCTTACTCTTTTTCCAAGGTTAGCAATAGTCATAAACCCTTGAAATACAGCTGCTATCTCCAAAGTTTGATCCAAAACCTAGTGAAGGAAAAGATTACAAGAGGCTGCATTGTTGTGTGGGATATTACTTCTCTGGTCACTTGATTCAATAACTGAGAATTTCTTACATTGTCCAAGTCAGATTTCACTCAATTTCCCATCCATTCATCGTTTCTCCCAATGTTAATTTTTATTTTAAAAGTACAGGTCTGGAAATATTTAGGAAAATAACTAGCACAGCAGGTTAAATGGACTCAGTGCTTTAGAGAAACAGGATAGTCTAATAAACAGAACTTTTAATGAATGCATTTACACACAAATACACAGGAGAGAACCTACCACTGGGACACCAGCCTGCTGTATGATGCTTTGAAAGCTCTCTCCCAGAATTAATTCAGAGTGATTATTAGTATAGCATGGATGTGTTCACCTCGGGAACTAACTAAAAATAATAGCCAATTTACCAATGAACCAGAGTTAGGCATTTTCATCTCCCACGACTCCACATATCTGTGGCAGCACATTACAGAGTCACATATCTCTGATTGCAGCACAACTGGCATTAAGCTTTTGGGTATATACAGTCACAAGGAGTTGCTGGAAGCTACTGAGATGCTGGGTAGACCCATTACTTGGACCACAGTTTGGACAGTCATGCTACAACCTTAATATATAACGTGCTCACTTATTAGGGAATGAAAAAAAAAAACGTAAATACCATATTTACACCTAACACCACTGAAACATCATTTGGTTTCCAGGACCAGCTACTGACCTTCATTTGGCACCTCAGATCTAGAAATTTGGTATTTATTCAGTCTTGTCCTTGAGTAAAAAATATAGGCATTATGGGTTTTAAACCTTTTATTTTTCATATTCTTCCTGAGAGGTGAGGAATAAGAGAGACACTACCACAGCTGTGATGTTGGTTCTCATAGCTATGTCCAGGAAAACTGCAGACTGTCTTCTTGTACAGACACATGTACAAACAGGGAAGTATTTCTCCAGAACCACTGTGTGGGACTGTGTAATGTCTGATGAACTGGACTGAATAAGCATCTTTCGACCTCTGACATTTTGTATGTCAAACTCTGTATCTCATGGACATATGCTTAAGCCAGAGAGGGAAAGGAAGATACTTGGAGACAAGAGAATCTTTTAATTCCTTAAAATTCCTGCCACCTCTGAATATTTGACGCATGAACATCTGAGCATCTTTTAGAACATGAGGATCATGGTACAATGTTTTCAAATGGAAATTATTTCAACTTTGAAATACTATAATTTACCAAACAATCAAAGATGCTAGAAGGCTCCTGTGCTACATTTAACTGAAATGCAACCCAACTCTAGACAGTTACCCTGCATAAAACGATACACATGGTGGTTAAGGGTTGCTTTGTTTCCTCTATATAGAGCAAGCTTCAAAGGGAACAGTAATTTTTGGATTAATGGGCAAACAATGCAGAACAAATTACATCAGCAGTTAGTTAAAAGCTCTGTAAAATAGCTCGCCTTCTATTTCTGAGTAATGCAACTGATGAAGGAATGAGATTTTTTATTTCCACCCCCATCTCTCTTCCCCTGCAATTGTTTAGACTGGAGGATGGGTAGACAGAGATGGCATCTCTGTACATTGTGAGAACTACACAGCACTCAGGTGCAAATACAGCTGCAAGAAAGGATAGCTGAACCAGGAGTTTCTTCACTGTCAAATTCCATAAAAGAAAGAGTCTGGAATGTTTTCAATCAGTATCTCTCAGCAGAGACCTAAACCAAAAACTGAGATAGGCCTTGGTACCATCACAAGAAGCTTACAAGGACAAAGTACACAAGAAAGCTACCTAGTATGTTTAAAACTAAGCCCAAGACAGTGATTCACACCTTCATAACATTCAACCATGACTACTGCAAACCTTTGGAACCAAGACCAGGCAAGTGGTAGATATCCTCTGTTCTTTCCTTTCCACCTTTCTTTTCTCCACCCTGCACCTGTATGATATTTCCAGGGAGGAATATACTGTATTCTGCCTAAAGCAAGGACAAAATAAGTTGGATAAAATATTGGAGACTGATGAAGAGGATTTTCTTGGTCATGCACACTTTTATCATCACCTCTGAGATAAGAAAAAAATCAGCAGTTACAATGCCCATATTTGCCAAACCTTTCCTGCTCCAACTCTTTGCAGTTTACCATCACAGCTTCTTGTTGCCACATTTGAAGTGTCTCAGTTTGTACTGAAAACATGGAAGGGCAGAAACCCTCCTAACTTATCTGTCTGTTTTGCCAAACATTAGTGTATATTTAATAATAATTATGCCTCTGCAGAGGTATTTTATTCTGATAGATTCAGAACTACCCCACCAGGATCTTCAGTTACTTATTCATTTTGCTACAGGCTACAAAGGAAAGAGTTAGAGAATTTACTGAAATAACAAATTTTACATACATATGTCTATGCTTCTGTGCCACAGCAGTGACAGATAAAAAGCAGCAATCTATCATATTTTTCTCTCCACACTGTACTCAATAGGATACAAAGTGTGGTACCCATTTTGCTGCTAATGCACATGTATAACTCCCACTTATTTACTGTAGTGCCCTGAAGATGTGACAGTTAGCTATGTAATGCACTTATTATTTTTATTCATTCTATTCATTAGAGATGACTGTGTATGGTGCACTTATAGCCTCGCTTTTCTCCACTAGTCATCAGTAATGTCATCTTTTCTAGCTCATGAAAACAAAATGTGTATTAAATGACAAACAACAACCCCATTTCTCTGCCCAATGCTTCACAGCCAGCTTGCCAAGTCTTCTACCTTCCTATGAGTCCAAATAAACCAAAGAGCAATTGAGCTATGTCAAAAGTGCTTCCATACTGGGCAGGGATCAAAGTTAAATGGTGAAAAGTGCCTGTGAGGGAGAAATGTTAGAAGTGCTCTCTTAGAGGCATTTTGACTGCCCTTGTGGCAAAGGCTCTGACAACTCTGAGAGCCCATGATGCCTGGTGGCTGAACAATCAGTATTTCCAGCATTTAAGACTAGGGAAAAATAGCAGTTTCTGTCAAAAAGGTGCATGAGAACCACATTCTGTAAATATACCTAGCTTTCCCCTGGCTTTTGCCAAATTTGAATTATCTGCTTTCATTTTTACCAGTTAAGAATTCTACAATGGGTAGGAGAGCAGAAAAAGCATTTTAGCAGGGAATTATAGTTTCCTGGAGAGATCTAGGTCAAATGGTGAATTCCTCCACCACCGGGGAGCATTTGCCTGCTCTTTCAGCCCCACCATGTATAATCTGATAGAAACCATGGAAGTCCTTTTCCAGGATCACTTAGTTTTTGTAGTGAAGTTGCTCAACAACTGAGCTCACTGCTCCTTTTTGAAATCAAAGTAAGGAAAAGGAAAAAAAAAAAAACAAAAAACAACCAAGAAAAAAAAAAAAAAAAAAAAAAAAAAAAAAGCAAGAAAACACCTTCGCAACACCTACAATAAGTGATCACTCACAGATAACTCTCAATTGAGTGATTTTTATCACTGATTTCTCCTCTCTGTTGGTCAGAGCCAGCTCTCAGCTGGTGGAGTTCTGCAAGTCTGGAACCTGCAGGAAGAAGGGCAGTGGCTACAACACTTTTCATTGTCCTGAGCGTATAACTAAAAATATTATCAAGCATAATTATCCACACATATTAGCAATAGTAAATGTTCTCCAAGACCATAACAACTATTCTGGAAAAAACAAGTGTGTGCATAGATACTGAAGGGCTTTGCAAATGACCACTAGAAGAGTTCTGAATAAAGACTCATATTTCTTTAGCATACCTAAAATTTTGCTTCCTGTGTTTTCCAGCAGTTTAGATAAATTTTCATGTAATTATTTTTGTTTATTCCAAAATTGTTTTCAGTGTTCATCTCTACATATGAACCTTATTTCTCATTCACCCTATACTTGCTCCATTTTACCACAATGTGCAAGTACAGGGATAATTCCTCAGTCGCAGAAGACAACAAAGAAATACATTCTCTCTAAATGTATGCACTTCAATGGACTTTGTTGATTTATGAATTGTACTATGTAATAAAAAGTAACAGATAGCTTCAGGAAAATTGCAGGGAATAGGAAAGATGCCACAGATATATTTAATGATTTGTCCATAGGACAAGTTTCCAAAAAGTGAACTTTTCTTGCAACTGACAAATAACCAACAAAACTAATACTAAAGCAAAAAACTCCACAGGAATACATTCCAGTCTGTTATAAAATTTCAGTCTACAAAGACATGAGGACATGCACCAACATAAACACCAATCTAATGTCTGAATACATGGGGGGGGGGGGGGCAGAAATTTCCATGATCTGTGTCCTGCTTTGACTTGCCAGCAAAACAAAACTCCCACAAAGAATACAGAATCAGGACCAGTCCTGGTGCTCCTCTGCTCACACAGCCAAAGCTTAAGCATTTCTAGGAATAACACATGAAGCATTTAAAGGCATTCAAAGAAAATAGTAGGACTTCTGACAAGCCTGAGAATTAAGGCTTAGCCTCCCTTTAAATCTTCATCTTGAAAAATATTAACTAGATTCCACTTCAAAATAGAATTAGAAACAATGAAACAGGGTTTAGGTGGACTGTCAGAAGGTACTGAGAAACTGTGCTCTGAAGTAATTTTTAAATTACTAGCATTTTTTAAAGTAATCAATAAAGACCTAATCACCTTTTCACAAAGTAAGCTGAATGCTCACTCTTAATAGCAATATTTTATATATAGTGCATGAAGCAGATCCTACCAGGACAGCTATAAAAGCCTGGTAAAATTTGACCTTTGATTTTAGGTGAATGTTACATATTTGAATAAAAAGTTGCATTTATAGGTAGCAGCAGAATTATTATTTTGATGAAATCTTTAGAAGAGTTCAAAGGAGAATCCAGGGAAACTTTTTGAACAGGCAACACTCATTTTGAACAAATTTTAATCACTTAAACAAGGATTTTCCTTTTACATATAATTCATCCTCCTTAGTCTGTGTAAATTTAATCTGTTCTGTCTGTATGACATAAACAACAAGCAGTTTCACAGGAATGAGGCAAACCATATGTGAAGGTGTTTTAGAAAGCACAACAGGGAATACAGCAAGCAAAGAAGCATATGCATGTATTTCAATGTCAAACCACATGTGTATTATAAAGGAGAGGTTTATTGTTTTTATTAAAAAAACAATTTTACTATAGCACGCTGTTTACTGCTTAACTCTTCCTGCCCCTCAGTGTCCTCATCAATTTTGGGGGGGGGGGGAATAATCATCAATTAAAATCTCAGAATGTACATGTGCAGAGGCAAGGTTGAAAAGGGGTCTTCAACCCATCCACCCTACCCAGGCTGGCATATGCTGCCAAGAGCCTGGTGGTTCTTCACCCTCCACTTGCTATCCCTCTTGATCTGGGGCTACATCTGCTCCTGAAGGCTGCAAGTGAGGACCAAAGCCTGACCAATCCCACTGGATTCCAAAAGTTTGAAAACATAAACCTAAGAAGGATTTATTTCTCACTGATCCCTACTTGCAGTGGGACACCAGCTCATCTTCTGCCAAGGTACTGCCTGATCCTGCAGTGATGCTGCACTGCCCAGCCCACAGCCAAGCTACCATGGGCATTGTGTGGCAATACTGCATGAAGTGATGGGTATTCCCTCACCAAAGGCAGCACCCTACAATAAATTGTTTTTACAGAAGCTGGCCAGAATCAGCTTAACACGTTTGGAGTTCAAGAGGAAATGTTTCAAAGCAGCGTTTAGCCTGGGTATGAGCTACAGGCACATTGTTAAAAAGCTAATTGCATGGAGACAAAGGATGATCGTTACTTTTATATTAGTGTGTAGTATTAACCCTTAAGAGCTAGCTTAATGATAAGTTGTTGTTGAATGAAACTGTTAGTTCATTATTTATGTTTAAACTCCAGCCTGAAGATTCCTAGAATCACAGAAGCTGTTTATGTCATTATGGTATTAGCACTAAGACAGAATTTTTTGAAAGATGAGATTTTTATCCTATCTCCAATATGAATGCACACAAAAAGTAGCAACAAAGTATTAAAGTTTTGAAATTATTTCCCAGATCTGTATTTATTATGCACTTTTAGAAAATCTGGCTTTACAGTGACCAATATCTATGATGACTATTTTTTCTTTAAATTTTGCTTCTTTCACGGGACAGGATAAAAGGGCTAGAAAGGTTCAAGATTCTTCTAAACATTCCTTCTTTCTCAAGGTTATAGATTTCACCTGTCTTGTTTAGACAATCACCACTAACAACATTAATGCTCTGCTGCAGGTTACACAGGCTTTTATTTCCAGAAACACAAGTTTCTGAGAGAAGGGAGGTTCAGAGAAACTTTGATGTGAGGCAAGGTCCTGGCGTTGGCCCTCCAGGAAGGTCTGCAAAGCGTTTGGTGATTATTTAGCAACTACAGAGCTGTGAGCATGGGTAACCACGTCAGCAGCGGGCACTTCCCTGTAATGTCACCACATTCATCTGTTGTCCCAATCTCTTCTCCCTACCCTGCAGTTTTGAGCTCATCCCTCCCAGTTCACAGGACCTAAGCAAAAGCCTGCAAAGCTGTATATGGGAAAGTCAGTCATGTAGGCTGCAAGATAGGCAGCTATCAGTAGGGCAAGAGGGAATGGTCTTTAGCTCTGCCAGGGGAGATTTAGGTTAGATATTGGGAAGAAATTCTTTACAGAGAGGGTAATCTGGCATTGGAATGGGCTGCCCAGGGAGGTGGTGGATTCTCCAGCCCTGGAGCTGGTAAAGAAGAGATTGGATGTGGCACTCAGTGCCATGGTCTGGTAACCACAGTGGTAATGGATCAAGGGTTGGACTTGATGATCTCAGAGGTCCTTTCCAACCCAATTGATTCTGTGATTCTAAGATGGAAGCTGAAGGCTGAAGACTACTGCAGCCAGAGTGATCTTTTTATTACATATATGTATAATGTCCACTGTAAGGAGGTTCAGCTGTGGCCTCCAGTGTCTAATTAATATGAATTGTAATGAAAAAGCTTGCTGTAACAATGGAAAACAAAAAATATCACAATTATCAGAAAAATATTTATGATCACAAACAAACAATTTTGCTCATACCCGCCAATCTCTGCTTTGGCAATCCCTACAAGAAGAGAGATGAGACAGAAGAAAGAGGAGAGAAATAGAAATACAGAGAGAGGTGGGGGGAGAGAGAAAAAAAGAGACTGAGACAGAGTAGATACTTTTAAGTTGTCACAGTACAACACCAGCTTTTAATTAATACAGGTTATGTACAACTTTGAAGACTGTTGGTCATGCACTATTTTATGATAAATACATTTTATGGGATTTTGTTTTTAAAGAGGATTTTTGTTAAATAACCTAGCCCAATAAATGATTTACCAGCTGCAATAAAAGATCAAGGAAATTGCTCAGATTGCATCTTGGAGCATCTAAAACTCTGAAGTTTATGGAGATCTAAGCTGCCCCCAGATCTACAGTCCTATTAAAAATTTTGTAGTAGCTAATTATCTTGCATTGCATTTTTTAAAAGGTAGCAATCCTAGCAGAGAGAATGGTCTGGAAACAGACAAAGAGGAGTTGAAGCGCTTTGATGGAGAAACCAGGAGAAAAGGAAAGAGAGGAGACAGAAGTGAGTAAGGACTGAAACATCATGCTGGCATGGAACAACTCATAAGTCATAGGATACTCCTCCATTTACAGAGGGAAACTGAATTAACTCTAAGTTTTAAAAATACATATATTATTAAGAACACATTCTTTACATGCCATGCAAAGTGTAATATCTATATTGCTTGTCCAAGACTGGAGTAATTTGTTTTCCTATTTTTTTCTTTCTGATAAAGATGACATTTTACCACAAGTGAAGCAGAAAGCAAAGAAATGTTCTCTAACTTCTGTTTTACCCTAACCTCATGGGACTTCTATGTAATAAATAAAGCAAAGTTGGCCCTTATTTCAAGCAGGATGACAGAGACCGTAAAGAAAATGGCATATTGAAATAATAAAATAGTATCTTCATCTGTCTTCAAAGAAGGACAGACAGCACAATCACCAGCACAAGCTGCCTTGCAGCTTTTTTTTCGTACCAGGAGTATATGGTTTGTGCCCTGTAACTTACTGTGCTCAGATTTACCTCTGTTTCCCCAGGGTAAGCTAGTGTAGCTGGGGTCCCCACAGGCATGGGGCTCCAAAGTCAAATGAGCTTCCTAAGAAAGGAAAAGGACAAGGAAAAGGAAGAAAGAAAGAGCATTTTTTTTTTTTCTTGGTTCCTCTGTCTTCATTTCCTCCGACAGTGAGGTCCATGCCAATTTAGAAAAATTCCCGTTCCCTCTTGTGCCTCTGGGCACCTTGTGCAATGGCAGAGGCCGTGAACCTCAAAGCTTTGGGCCAGGCTGCTGCAGGGACAGTGACCAGAAACCAGCATGTCCTCCAGGAGGGCTTCAGTGCTAAGGAAGGGTGGACTTGGGCCCCTCCCATCACTATCAAGCTGAGTAACTTTGGAAAGGATAAAGGAAAAATTCTGCTGACTTTTAACAGCATATTTGAATTGTATCAGTATAAATCTCTAAGACGCAGAGAGAGAGACAGTGAAGTTCACCGCCAGAGAAAGCAAACATTTTGAGACAGACAGGGCTGATGATAATTTGGTTAATATAATTTGAAAATTAAGGTAGGTAGAACAGAACAGTGGAAGCCAGTAAAGATATCTGGATGAACACTGCTACTCTAAAATGTACTTTTAAATTATGGCCAGGATGAGGGAATCCTTAATTGTCCAAAATAAATACTATTAATTCAGCAAAATTATGACAGTCTAATTATACAATTGTGTGAATTTTTTCCACTTGATTGGTGCCTCCTGAAATACTCAGGGCTGACCACCTCTAGGGCCAAGTTCAAATTTCTACATCAAAAATGCACTTTGTGTCTCTAGGATCTTTACATAACTTTCTGCCAGACTTTAAAAGCACCAAGTGAATGTAGCAAATGAGAGCATAGAATGACAGGCCCAGTGACACTGAAGGCTTCTTGCTTGATTAGGTAATCCTGCTTTTAAATGTTTTGATAGGGAAGTCATTTTAAACTAAATTTTCACAGACATATACCCTATTCTGGTGCTCATTTTCTGGATGTTTTATTTGAAACTCTAGGGGCCACGGACGTACATTACAGCTGAGGTTTTAACATTCAAAACACAATACAGAGCTATGTAGAAGACAATCAGATTACTTCATTTAGTGAAGGACTTCATTGTTTCCTAATTACAAATAACTGTCCAACTTTTGCAATTACTTAGAAGATGAAATCACATAAAAAAATAATTATAAGTGAATTAAAAGATTTAATTTTGATGCAGTCTTTTATATTTCATGTTAATTCATCTTTTCTTATTAAGTCATTCCCTAAATATGTATTATGTAACAGAGAAAAGAAATTATATTTAAAATAACATCCAAGAAATGTACTATATTGCTCTTAAAATGCTCTTTTAAACATTCTGCTAGAAACCTTCTTTCATTTCTTCCCCTGACACATCTTCTTCAAAGCAATGCAGCAATGTCAAAACTGAATTCTCAGACAACTGAGTGAAAAACACTTCAGATTTTTTTCTAATCCATTTTAATTATACATAATGCTAGGGAGTCAAAGATAAACCAAGTCTTTGGTTACTTATAAGTGCTAAAAATATATCTATGAAAGTGAAATAACAACTCTGTCGTATTTCACAATGATTTTGCAAAGAAAAAGTAACTCTTATTTATAAAGTTCTATTGAGAAGTACGACAAAATCAGTAATTTTGAATTGTAGGCAGGGTCTGTTGAAAATAAGGCCAGGGGCACCACAGTGACCAAAAAGCAGAAAATAAAATGCTTAATATTTACACAGATAAATAACACACACACAGAAAAATAAGTCCTATGGAAAAATAGCATATGATGTCATAACATGCATGCACAGGGGGGACAAACTGCTGTTTGCTTAGGTAATTGTCAACATATGTGTTGGATTTTGCAGCCTAGTAACATTCATCTGACTGTAGGTACTGCTACAATACAAGAATAACAAGGCATACTTTTGGGTTGTGACACTACTTGATGCTGAGGTTACTTACCACACAGAAAAAGTGTAGCTTTCTAAGTCCTCCAAGTAAAAATCACTCTTTGCAGATGCTTTCTCTTCTTCTGGGCTTGCATCTTTTCCAGGCCCTGATTTTTCTTGAGAACACTGGTCAGGTGGGTTACTCCAGTTGATCTTTACATTAAAAGAAAAAACATGTTAGAATAGTAAGGTAATTAGCTGAGCACAGCTAGCATAGTAGGAGCTGTCAGTTTCAGTTGTATGGAACTTTTAGCTCGGCTTTACTCTTCACTCTATAACAACCCTGGAAAACAGCAGTGGCAAAACTGCCTCAAAACTTTTACGAGCAGATGGAACAGACTATTTCTGTTGGTCTAGTCCAATTATCTGACCAATTCAAGGCTGACCAAATTAAACCATGTTATTAAGGGCATTGTCCAAATGCTTCTGAAACATACTTGAGGCATCAACTGGGGCCTTTTCCAGTCTTTGACCACCCTCTTCTCAAAGAAGTGCTTCCTAACATTAGTGCTTCTAAACCTCCTCTGATGCAGCTTTGAGTCTGAGCCACTCCCGTGAGCCTATCAATGGGTAGCAGGGAGAAGAGACCAGACCAGCACCCCTCTCTCCACTTTTCCTCCTCGGGAGCTGTAAAGAGCAGGGAGGTCACCCCTCAGCTGCCTTCTTGCCAAGCTAGACAAACCCAAATCCTCTGCTGGGACTCACAGGACATGCTTTCCAGACCCTTTACCAGATTTTTTGCTCTTCTCAGGATGCATTCAAGGGCCTTCACATCCTTCTTAAATTGTGGAGCCCAGAATTACACACAGATTATTGCTCAGTGAATAGCTTTATTCTCCAGCAATGATGGGGTTCAACAAACACTCAAGAAAGCCTAAGCTCATGCTGCCACCAGAAGTCATCATCCAAACATCCTCTACCTGCTTGCTTTTTCCTGTGTTGCACACCACACTCCATCAGCACAAAAACCTGAACATCCACATAATAAAATATACAGAAGGAATGGATCTGGGAAGGGAGTTAATGCTTTTTAGCCTCTTTCTTTTCTTTTTCTTTCCTTTTATTAACTGGGTTAGCTCTCAGCTGGACCCAATATGATCCAGGCCATTCTTCACTGGTGCCAGCACAGGGGAGGACAGGACCAGTACTGCATCTTTCAGCTTTGTTGGCCAGTTTATGCTGTTTTAAGTTACTCCTTGAGCTACAAAGTACAGAATCCTAATCTGTGCTCATTTCTGGAATAATATTTTTGTGTGCCCATTCAGCACTGGCATTGCCTGTCTCTGGAGTGACCATCAAGTTCCTCACATGCTTGAACTCCTGGGACAGAGTGCTAACCATCACTTCTACCAAGAGACATAATGAGGTTACAGCCTACCAGACAGACATGTGCAGGTGACTTTGTGAAGCTATTAATACATTCCTAGGCACAATACCAGATACTGTAAAGGGTTTGTTAACGAGCCCAGAGAGAAGTAAGTTAAAACCAGTCACATCCTCCCTTTTTGTTCTTCCTTTTAAACAGGGAGATGGAAAGTATACTGTTTAGAGGTAACCACAAAGGGAAATGATTCTCTATCCCTTGATGTCAATTTTATGGAGAAAGTGTTTGAAATTTTCTAACCTCTACTAGAAGCTACCCTAAATGATTTAAGGCCCTTTTTTATTTTCCCATTATGAAATCTGTAATGAAAAAAACATCCAAGTTTGCTCTGTAAATCTCAAAAAACACCTCAAGAGTTTCCAGGAAACACAACATTAACATTAGATGTAGTCATACCGCTGCATATTTTGCTAATTATGAAAACTATAAGGTTTTTTTGCTTTGTTTTAACTCAGTAAACCATTTTGCTCTAAAAAGTAAATTTGTATTCTGAAGCTTGGATTACATAGACCTCATCCACATTTTTAATTTTAGGTTTATGAACATAAGAGATAGAGGTTCAAATCCATACCTAGATAATGCTAAATACAGTTATCAGTATACATGAAACAATCATCATATTTTCAGCAGTGTCGTGGCTTGAGCCCGGCCAATGACAAAGGACCACACAGCTGCTCACTCCCCTCCACCATTATGGGATGGTGAAGAGGAAATCCACTCAGAACATAGTGGTTCAAGACAAGGGCTATGAGGTTTTCACCCACCAATTACACTCGTGGGCAAAACAGACTCAAATTTGAGAAAAATCAATTTAATATATCATTAATCAAATCAAAACAGGGCAAAGAGAAAATACAAACCAAAGCATAAATAATTTTACCCACTCCTCCCTTCTTCCTCTCACCTCCTATTTCTCCTCTGCCCTGCTCTTAACTACCATGTATCTCCCCTTCCTGGATATGTTAATTGCAGAGGCAAAAATCTTTTTGTTCACTGATGGTCCAAGGTGGGGACAGGCATCTTGGAGAAGGGAGAGCTTTTCCAGTTACTTGCATGACCCACCCTTGGAGGAGGGGACCTCTTCTCTGCTATAAAACCAGCACTGCATCAACCTAGAACAAGAGGTCATTGGAAAAGCTTCCACGAGGAATGGAATATATTGTCAAAAGTCTTTCTATGTAAATATGAATAGTTAAGGCAAAGTAGAAGTGGGTAGCATGCTCAAAGCTGTTTTTCAATTACTACGACCAGGTAGCTACAGATAGAACTGAGTGTCACCCAGCAACATAACTAACAAATTAATACGTTAGAAAAAAAGTCAAGGTTTCAGAATAAGTAGGGTATCTAGCTTGCCCTGACATTGTCCTCATGAAATGAAACCTATGCAAAGTAGATACAGAAACATTAAGATATAAACCCCAAATGTGCTAACGGGTATTATGGGTGAATTTCTCCAATAATGTGATTTATATGTTCTGAAGTACAGAAGCAGAAGCTCAGTCATCTGTATGAGGATGGGATTAAGACCACAGAATATATTTTACTTCCTTCAGAAGTCACTGACCAGGAGCACTGTGTCCTTCATCACCACCATTTAATACTTTGTATGTATGCAATGTTGTGCACACTTCCTGCAACAAAAACTAAGTTGTCACTAATGCCCATTACTCAGAAAATATTCAGTGGGACACTGTTTGGAACTCCTTAGCATAGACCAGTTTGGGGGAGAGGGGCAGAGCAGAGCAATAACAGCTTTGGTTTTGCTGATATAATCTATAGTGTCCAAGAAGGTTAGGTCATACCCAAGGTCTACCTGCTTTTTGCTTTTGTTAGAAAATAAAAAAAATATTATTAAATAAGTATTATTATTATTTATTTACATAATCTATTTACCAAGAAAAAGGGACAGCCGAGGAGAATAATCCACTACATAAAATCTTGTCTTCTGCCTCTAGTCTGTCCTTTACAATATTTTCTGTTTCCAGAACATGATTGTTGGGTAAAATAATTTTAATTGTATCTTAGCTCCAGAGATATGAGTAGACCCAAATGTCATAGTTCAGACCAAGTGTCTAAACATTGAACAGCCTAGACAATAATTTCTCCGAACATTAGGGTTCATTTATCCCCTTGAAAGAGAGAGGCTCTTAGAACCTTTGAAAGGAGATTTCACAAGCTCACATTTCTTTTGTGCAAAAGTATTCTCATGAAAGGCTCAGTTCAGAAATGTATTTAAACATGTCAATAACTGCAAGCTTATGAGTCATTTCTCTGAGTCTAAAGGGACCAGACAGTGCTGAATTACACATGGGCTTACACACCTTGCTGAAACCAGGTCACTTTAATGTGGCTTTGGGAGCCACCCACAAGTGAGGTTCTTATAAGAGCGTGGCATTTTGTTCAAAGGCAATATACTATTATGGGATTGCAGGAAATGAATTTAACTCTGCCACTCCCATGGGCTGGGTTGCTTTACCCATTAACACCCACTCTATCAGTCCTTAGAATGGTCTTCCTATAGATATAAGGCTACACACACACACACATATGCATATATCAGTCTGTGGTTATGTTTATATATAACTCTGGTTTCTCAAAGATATCCTTACCTCCCTAAAGAAATAAATCACTTGAAAACAGTCATTTAAAATGGGGGGAATTCACAGTTGGCAGTCTGGTTTTGCTTACACTTATCTGTGGATCTCAACTTACAGAAGTCAAGGTAGAATACTAATTCCCAGCTATTGATTATTTGTGCTACAGTAAGAGTACAAGTATAAACACATAGTACAGGGATTTCTGAGTACCCCGAGTTCCATGATGACTTACTTTCATGCACAATTAAAAGCATTAACATCTAGTACATCTAGAACAGGGTGAGCCAAATCACCAGAATGATTAATTTGAATATGAATGAATTCATGTTTGCAGTTACAGTTCACTGTGGCCATGGAGATCTAAGAAAGGAAGTAGACACTTATATAGAAAAATTGCATCCTTCATTTGAAAATATCTAATTTAGAACAGGTAACACAGGCAGAAGCAATTCTCAGGAAGCGAGAGTCTTCTTTGTGTCTTAGTTCTCAGGACTTACATTAAACTGGAAAGCTCAAGTAGCATCTCACACAGAAAGTGCTGTCATGATGCAGATGCAATTTCATAACTTGTACTGATGACATAATATTTGGACAGAAATAAATTATGTCCTGGACCAAGATATGACAACTAAAAATACTAAGAGCTTCTGATGTGTATAGATGCATAGAAAATCTATCTTCTGCTAAAACGTGACCAAAATAATACCATCTGGCAGCACAGCCTTGATCAAGCTGCTATTGTCTGATTACTGGATGGTCTTTCCTACTATTCCTTTGACATTCCTTTGCTGGAGAGATTAGCTCCCTATTGATCTATGCAGGAGACAGCAATACTCCATGTGAAGCCTTATGGAAGGTGTAACAAAATTCACAACCATAGATTAGAAAAATAACAAATGAGCCAACAAATCCTTCCTAAGTGGCACAGGTAGAAGCTCCAATAGTTTTACTGTGTGTTTTGAGGGAGATGATGACATTCAGACCAAGGTCAGTACCTTGTGATGTCCTCCTTGGCTTTCCTTCAGCCCAAACAAGCCATAGTGCTCCTCCCTGCTGCTCTGGAAATCTTGGTAAATATCTTCCTCTGTAAAAAAAAAAAACAAACCAACAACAAAAACAACCAAACAAACAAAAAAACCCACAAGCAAACAAAGAAAAGCAAAACGTTTTTATATCGATGCATAAAACAAAGCTTTAGGAAGAAAAGAGTTGGATTTTGTTCTGTCTCCTACCAAGATCCTGGTGGTCTTTTCCCCTCCATTCTAATTAGAAATAGATGGTCAGTTCTCTCCTACCTTCCAGAAGTGTTAGGATAACAAATACAGAGACTTCATTTACTGTGGTGCTGGAAATAACATTGCTTAGATAAGATGTGTAGGGCGGAAGTAGAAATAGAGAAATAAAAGGCATGAGAAGAACCACAATGAAGGGTATTTTAAACACTCCAGTATGGCTCCTTTAGAAAAGTGAAGGGAATTCATTTTCTTGTATGGGCATGGCTGTGGACTGAGAATGAGGCACATAGATCCAATGTACTCACATTTTCTTAACAACGTTTACTTAACTAGTGAATTCCTCAAACTACTGAAAAGCAGTGACCTGTGGAGTGAACAAAGATATACTACCACATCATAGGAAGCAATGGTGGCATAGAAATAAAGGTCTGTATTATACTTCTTAATGAACAACAGCACATGAAGGGATAAACCAAAACTATACTTAATAATTCTTTCACTTTTTTGTTTGTTTGTTTGTTTTTTAGTTAATTCCACTTTCCCTTAGGAAAAGAGTCAAGTGCAGTAAAATCACAGTACAGGCAGGATCTGCTCTTAAGTGTTATAGCCCAGGGAAATTTTGTATGCTCCCTCCTTGGAAGTGTTGAAGGCCAGGCTGGATGGCTCTTTGAGCAACTTGGTCCTGTGGCAGGTGTCCCTGCACATGCATGAGTTTTGAAACTATAAGACTTTTAGGTCCCTTCCAATCCAAACCATTCTTCAGTTCTATGATATGCAATGTACACATACACAATGTCACAGCTTTGAGCCTGTGTGTTTGCATATGTCCCTATAGATATCTTTTTTGCTTTCTGTATGTATTGACATGGGTGTGTATATACTCAGGATTCATAATGCATCCAAGCATTACGGTATTTACAGGTATTTATGTCATCCAGAGTGAAATAAGAACTCTACTGAAATCAGTGAAAATGCATATTATACAGCTGCTGGTTATATCAAGTGTGTGCACACAAGCACTATAAGGAGTTCAAATTGTCTCCACATATGTGTGATTGATGTATGAACCATAAATGCATGTTAAAATATAAAGATACCTTTGTAAAGATGGTTAATGAAGCTTTCTTTGTTGTTCAATTTTTTAAAAAATTTCGGCTCACTGAAATGGGTTTCCAAATAGCTTTGCTGAAATAATGAAGACTTTGACAATGTTTTTGGAGACAAATAAATAAAGCGATTATTGTGTTGGCCAAAAAAATAGCACAATAAAAAGAATAAGGAAAACAATAATATTCTACATTTAAGAAATGGAAGGGAAAAAGAACTCAAGTTTGTTATTTGATCATCACATGCTCTTTTTGTATTTTATTTGAAAGACCCTGAATGCTCTTTTCTTTCTATACAAGTGAGCTCATTACTTCAATTCCTCATAGATTTCTCCAAACAATTTTTACTAAGTAAAAATGCAATGCAATTCTTCAATGGCTGTAACAATAAGAAACTGCTCAAATTAAAGATCAATAAAAAATACAGAAAAAAATTCTGTATGAAAATAAATAAAGGAAATGGCAAATGCTTGCAATTAGAAAGGATGAAAAATCTAAAAAGAAATTAAATTTAGTTGTAATACATTTCCCATTCTTTTCTTCATGAAAATTATTACTGAAGTGTTTTTTTTTCTGTAATTTAAATGTTAAGCTGCCAGATGTGTGTCTCATGCTTGAAGAGTTGAAGCTTTGCATTATTTAGCATATTAAGATTCACAGAATTTAAAAAAGGGCTCCTTTATTGCCTGGAGGTTCTAATTAAGTAAACCTTAGCCTGGTACATTTAAAACTTGCAATACAAGAGATTTTGCTTCCTTTTTTTTCTCTGCAGCCAAGTCTCATCAATATAATAAATATGGAAAATACTTAACATGATATAATTTTTCTTTGGCTTGAGGAATTAAACCTATCTATTATTTTAAGAAGTTTTTAATAGAGGCCAGCAATCAGAAAGACATTTAAAGACTCCACTCTACTTTTTAATCATAGGAGTTGCTGTTAGTGAGGGGAATGTGTCTTATAAAACTGAGCTATGTAGAAATTGATTCTTCCATATGCACAAAACAAAGCAGTTCTGAGAAAGAAACAAGAATCACACTGTTCTTTATTATTAAATCGCATCTTACTTTTTTATAACTTGTTATAATTGACCACAGAAAACTAATAAAGCATAATTAGCTGACCTATCAGCAATTTGGTCATTGAAGGAGTTGGGATGACTGCATCGGAAATTCTAATAACATAAAAAATCCTTTGACATGCTGTACCCATAAATCATACCTTAAATACAGTTATTTTTGTCATTTTAGAAAATGTCACAGGTGTCAACTTTGTCCAGATATAGCGCTCAACAGTGACTATTTTAGTAAATTGACTCAAAATACATTTTGTTCCCTGACAGAGAAACATAATACCATTCATGATAAAAATGAACAATTTGGGGAAGAGAAAATAGCACCAAGTAAGGAAGATCAAAGAAAGGTATCATAGTTATGATAAAGGTACAATGGCAGGCACAAACTCCCTGTTAATAGGTTTAATTGGAAGTCAACAAACATATCCACAAGAAAATGAAAATGTGATTGCACCAGATCCTGGAAAAAGACCATAAAATTTTTAATCCAATGCTATAAATATGTGATCAGGTATTAGTAGGAAGTTCAGCAGAATAGTTTTAATGCTGCACATTTTGCATAAAGCAAATTGGTGGTGTTTTTTGACATGGTCCTAAGAATAGTAATTCCTATATCTGGCAAAGTATAGTGAGATGAAGCTTGTTTCCATATTTTGACAGTGTTGAGAGCAGTCTTATTCCTTGGTGATACTAAGTCCCAAAAAAACAGTTTAGATGCTACACACCTCACACCTGATATGAGATACAGAGAAAGTGACAACTGTACCAAGTCCCCCAGGTCCTGTGGGACCTACGTTTTTTTTAAAAAGAATAGAAAGAGTTTGAAAACTAAAAAACTAGTGCTGCTCCATTGGGAAGTTATCCTCTTTGGGTATGTCTTCTGTGACAAGTAGTGTGGTGCACAGGAGAGGAACTGGTGAGTGACACCACTGATTTGGAGGACACCACTAATTATTGGTGATCCCACTATGAAAAACTTCATGTCAAACTAGCTCTAGACTGCTTCTGAGGCCCATTGTTGCCTGATACACATATATGAGGCTCATTCCCATGGCTGAGCTTCACCCTGAAATCATGCAGTGTTTGTCCTCTGAGGTCACTCTTCAACGTGAACCAGAGAGCAGCAACTGGGACAAGGCATTCACTTCACAAGTGCCCTAGAAACATAACACTAATGCAGATAACACCCTTTGAGAGGTGGGATTGGACAGGGGCTGGAAACAGACTCTCTGTGATGTGAAACTTTCAGAAATTTATCCTATGAATTTTTTCTGTCTTTAGGGAGAGTTGGGGTAGAAAAAATTTAAAGGTTTTTCTAAAAAATATTAACCAAATGAAACAGCACAGCTAGGAAATTACTTTTCGTTGGTCTAGTGAGAAATACTTCTAATTTAAATAGAGGCAAAGTAGAGAAGGATGAAGTGTGCTCCCTCCTGAGCTCCTCCCTGATGGCTATAACCTTTTTTTCAGTCAGGAGGAAAGGATTTTAGAGTGGTGCCATCTAGGAGTGCAGCAAAGAAGACACCAACTTTGTTAAAATACAGTAGAGAAACAGAAAATAAGATGAAAATCCTATATAAACTCCCTCCCTAGTAATACCCTGGGGCAGGGTGATCAGGGTAATGCAGGAAAACAAACTGCATGGTAAGAGTCAGAAAAAGGAAGAGTTTGGATTATGTGGATAGGATCAACTGCAAGCAGGAGTTGCAGCTGATCCTGTCTGAAAGAGTCAATCCAATCCTTTGCACCGTCCTGCTCAGAGAAGGAAAAGACCAGCAGAGAAAGAGAAGGTTCAGCCATTTGAGCCTCTGTCTCTGATGATCTGCCTGTAGAAAAACAATATAAAATGAATATTGCTCGCCCATAACATAATTTTTTTTGCCTTTAAAAAAGGTACCACCCATGAGGAACTACCAATGAGAACATTTTGTGTTTTCTGGTTTAGACAATTATTTTTGCATCTTCATAAACAGTTATGTAGAAGCAAACAGCATGTCAAAAGAAGAACTTCCTGTAGTATGATGAGAAATAGTGAAAGGAGGCCAGTTTTGCTTACATGCTATTCTGAAGCTTTTTTCAGACAGATGTATTTTTATGTCACAAAAGGATACTATCCACTTTCCATTCTTTTCCGGCAGATGTGGAGAGGGTTGTGAATTGAAGATCTAGAATATGGTCAATATTAATATTAAATTTTCAATTTCCAAATTATTTCAGAAGACAGACATTGAGCAAAAGAATACTTCTGGGCTGGTAGGTTTGAAAATGGGGTAAACATTTCTTCTGTGTGCCATAGAAAGAAGATAAAGCAGAGGACTGAAGGAACAACAGAATTGGTGTAAAACCACAAAAATGGGCAGAATGCAAGCCACTTGTAAAAGGCTGACTAACAATATTTTTGAGAAATACTTTGTCTTTCCATGGGCTTTCTTCAGTATGTGAATAACCGAAGGCTTTGAAAATAGAAATCAGGGTTCCTATAAGGGGAAGCATAGGGACCATCTTGCTGCTGGGATGTGCATTGTTGAAAAAATGCAGACACTATTGAAGCTCCAAATTAAATATGAGTTACCATATGAATCCTAGCTTATATGTAGTTCTTCAGAAATTATCTGAGGATTTCAAAATAAAGCTTCTTTCCCTGGATTTGACTGCTGATACTGAATTTAGTGGTTACATTGCAGACAATATTCTATCACAGAAAACTTGTGGTTTAGTTACGTGCCTTTTGGAACTAAAGTTTTGCATTAAATTAACATGTAATAGATTTAGCAGGTACCAGAAATTGACCTCATCAAGAAAAATTTCTGTTGTCTTGTGAGTAAAGTTAAGCAATAAAGTTATGCTTTTCACCTAATTCAAATCCATGGATGGTTTGGAGATCTGCTTGTAGTTCTGTTAGACTCGCTAATATACTAGATCTGTTTTTAAAATCCTAAATGGATTATAGCATTATTTCTTAGATTATACTCATTCAGATCCTCTGACGATGCAAAAACTTTGAATCTAACGTTGCTTTGATGAAAGTCACAGCAATTCAGTATTTTTCAAAGTCAGGCCACTTCTGTAACTGCATTGTTTCAGGGTATGCTCTTTAATTGAAAATGTGGGCTCTAAAATGCGCTTTTTTTGGCAATGTATCTCTGCTGAACTCAACATAATTGGTTTGAGTAAAATTCAACATGGTAGTTTTAGATCTAGATAAGCATTATTGATGGACATAAGGGGAAGAGGGGAGAAGGAATAGCTGTCTACCTGCACAACTAATAATTGGAATTTGAGACATACATTCTAAACTTGGAAACATCCATATTTTGGCAATGAAAAGATATTAAAGATATTAAAAAACAGGCAAAAGCAAATGTCAAATGCCATTAAATACTGTGTGTATTCTAAGCTGCTTTACACAACTTAAACTGGGCAAATGAATTAAATTCACTTCAAACTGGATTCCACTACCATAAGAGTTGGAAAAAAATTTCTCAGCTAAGGCTGTGATTACATTCTAGAAAGGATGAACATCCAGAAAAGACATGTTAATGAAGTGTTGGTATTATATACTGAAAACCTTTGAAAGACAGGGATAATTTTTTCTGAAAATTGCTTAAGTTCTACGATTTTGTCACTAGCACCATTTAATAAAAATCAGTACTAGCTCTTGTATTCTGCTTCTTAAGCATCTAAGTTGGTCATCCATATTCAGTGTTTATGAATACTGACTGAACAATGCCATACTAGCTCCCATCTCTAATAGTGCCTGCTTAACATGAAATATTCAATGAATGTACCTGTAATAACAGATGCATGGTCCTAGCCATCTTAGACAGTCAACAGTGAAATACAGATTCAAAGAAATGGGTTGTGAACCATATTTCATGGGTTGCTGCAAAGGGAAATCTGACTTGTCAGTTAGCTTCGTATCAGCATCCAAAATTCTACTGCAACATTTCAGGAAGCCCAGACTTGGAGATGACTACAAACTACTGATTATACAGATAAGAGGTAGCTATCAGACTTCAGGCAGCTATCTATAACCTAATATTTTTCAGTTCAATGTCTCAACGTGACCTACTATAGCCTTATGGTAAAGAAGGAGAGCCACACTTTCCCTTCAAAAGAAGGGATAAATTTATTTTCATTTCCACTTCAATCTCTGTCTAGACACCAGCCAAAGGAGTGAGAATCACCTTTTCCCTAAAATGAAAGCTGACCCTCATCTTGTTTGTGGTGGGTGGGACCAATAGGTACAATTGTACATCTCAGGTCAGCTCCCAGTGCCCATACCACTACCCTCAACTTCTCAGTCTATTTATCCTACCCATCTGTACCAGGACCAGGCTGCCTGGTTGGTGCCCAGGGCACGTGCAGAGGTGTGAGCACAAAGGGGATAATGGGCATCAGTGGCTTCTGTGCCTGCACAGTCATTTTCCTATCATGGACAGAGAACACAATTCACTGCCCAGGTCCCCAGGAGGGGGAGTGGAGGAGTCTGACACTCTATAACCTTTGTACCGGCAGATCCATGCCC
The DNA here is from genome assembly GCA_023637945.1 of Phaethornis superciliosus. Classification (NCBI taxonomy): domain Eukaryota; kingdom Metazoa; phylum Chordata; class Aves; order Apodiformes; family Trochilidae; genus Phaethornis; species Phaethornis superciliosus. Next base: position 85,602,520 of record JAJQWJ010000002.1, read on the forward strand.
TAAAATAAATCTGCCTCTGTCCATAGTGGTAGTGTATGAATTTAGAATAGGATCTAGATCTTGTGTTACTAAGTTCTCAGACTTGGATGTTCTACGTGAAATTTTTTTAAAAATATAAAAAAAACCCAAGCAAAAATAAAAATAAAAACAAACAAACAAACCAACAAAAAACAACAAACCAAACCCAAACTAAAACAAAACAGAAAAACAACATGGACAACAAAACCGAAACAAAAACCTACAGGGCTTTGCCTTCAAAAGAAACCCCACTTCCCAGAAGCAAAAGCTATCTGATGTTAATACAGACTGACACTCTTACGTAATTTAGCTCAGCACAATTAACAAAGGATGTTGCTATTAACATGCTGCAGGAAGTAAAAGTACTTGCCAGGCACCCAACAGCAACATGTTGTGATCCATGGGTATAAATGACCAAATAAAATGAAAGGATGTAAAAATGTCATAGAAACACCAGCCATAATCCAATGTTGTCAGTGCACTCCACACACACCTTGTAATTACTAACACATTTGGCCTTCCAATACTTTTGAGACAGAGAAGCCCACCACTTTTATACCTTTTTCACCTAAGCTGCTTTTGATTCCTCACAAGTGATTTAAACTCTTCCTTCACTTCCTTTGGCTAGTGGAAACAATGATGAGATGATATCACAGAGTGAGGGGGCAGGGAGATGATGAAATTTACACACATGCCAAGCAGATATATTTACAAACTTTCAGTAAATTAAATAACATAATAGAAGTTCTAACCTGCTGGAAATATTTTAAGCTCTTCTCTTTTCTTCACAGCTTCTTTTGACACACACACTTCTCCTCCTTTTGTGGCATTAAACTGCTTTTCCACTTCCTTTACAACAGTGGGAATACTTCCCTTATGGGTGTCAGGATCTTTCGGGGAGGTCAGAGGTTGCCCTGCAGAGGAAATGACAAGCTGTGAAATGTAAAAGAACAATTCCTTCCACATGTTTCCTTGCTCCAGGAGCAGTAAGGGGTTGACGGCTAGCATCACGATGGGATGGGCCAGGCCTTTGCCTAGCAGTCTTGTCAAAACTAATTTACAATTAAAGACTTGTGCAACTGTTTAAAGCTTTACAACTCAGGCAAGTTTCAAGGACTGCCGAAACCAAGTGGTACAAACCAGCCTCATTTTTAACAGCCAGGCAGGCAGAAGGAAGACAGACCAAAAATGCATTGAATTGTACAATAACCAGATGAATTGTATATCTGGAAATTATCCTTCTGTATAATATTTATTTCCATTATTGTTTGGGAACTAAAAAATATTTCAGCTGCTCTAACTTTTCATCCAGTTTGTGCATGTGGCACGAGCCACGTGTGCTGCTCCTAGACAGCAAACATTATAGGGCAAGGGACAAATAAAATTTAGGGGGAAAAGTAGCAATTTGTTCACTATAAGAAAATAAGTGTCCTTAAAGCCATTCTCAAATATCTGAGTTCCTTTTTCCTTTGCACTCCCAAAATATAGTAGAGCAGGAAGGGATAAGGGACAAGCAGACTTTCATGGAAGAAATGTTAACAGACACATAAAAAATCTGCACATAGGTGTTTAGTGCAAAGGCAGCCGAGGCCTTTCTATGTAACAAATCTACCCATCAAACCAGCAGCAAAAAACATCTTCAACACATACAGGCTAAACAAAATTCCCATCTTTATTTCACACTGTGGTGTTTGACCTCACTTCTGCTTATAAGGATGTACAATTCATCATGAATATTTAGGTACAGGTAGTGATTTCTGCTCTAATTTGAAAAAAAAAAAAAAATAAAAAAATTGTTGTTCCAGTCTCCTAATCCTTCTTAGCCACTCTTCCACCTTTTCCCTTGTAAGCACTTTTTTTTAGGTCTAGCACATCACTGAATGCTAGGAAAGTGCTGACCATAACTTCAGGACTTCAAAATGGCCAGTATTCAACAGGTATAATCAAATCCCTAGAATGAAAGTATTACTTTGGTTCTACCAACTACAGATGATAAAATCCCAGGTTTCTTACTTGCCTATTAGATTTGACCACCATTTCTAATGAACACAAATAGTTGTTTCCACATCAACTCAGAAGAAAGAGCATTTGGAAGAATGTTCCAAACAACTGCAGAATAACACTTTCAAATGGGCCTGGAGGACTTTCAAATGAGTCTTTTAGGATCAAACTTAAAGCTGTTTGAACTGCAGAACAAATACACAAGTGCTGTCCATCTACTCTCTGAAGATGAAAGAGCTGCCACTTTCAAAAAAAGGCTGTTACGTTGACATTTTCAAGGGTTGGACTCGATGATCTCTGAGGTCCCTTCCAACCCAGCCTATTCTATGATTCTATGATTCTATGATTTTGCACATGTAAATCCTTTCTTCTGGACACTGCAGTCAAAGGGAATATGGCTCTGGATTTCACAGTGAGAAAAAGTGGTTGCTTAAAGGGTTTGTATATTTAGTGTTTTATATGGACAATCTGAAGTTTTCATGTATTTAGAAGGCTGGGTCAAGCCTATCAAAGCAATGGTTCCAGTGATTGCACCCAATTTTCCTACCTATGCTACTTCTGTTACAGTTGTTACTGCCTTCTACACAACAACAGTTAATGATTTCCATGGAGATATTGTCATTTATTTATTGACAGGGATTCTTGATCCCATAATGGGAAAACAGATCCACAACAGAAGCTTTTCTAAAAAAATCAAAAACAAAACAAACAAACAAACAAAAAAAAACAAAAAAAAAAAAAAAACAAAACAAAAAAAAAAACAAAACAAAAAAAAAAAAAAAGAAAAAGAGAGAAGGGATTGTGGTTTTGAAAGCAGAAGCTGTCTTCTTCCATGAACCTCTTGTGGAATACCACTTTAAAAGAATGAAGAGAAGATACGGTTTGTACCAAAAGAAACAATAGATCTGATACTGTGCATCTGTGACCTACAAAGGAGGTAGTATGGGAGGTATTAGGTTGCATTCCCTTGCACTGTACTCTGAAAGGGATCCTATGCATCAGGGAAGTGCTGTACCTGACCCAACACAGAGCTGTGACTCAAAAGAATAAGGTGGCTTAGAGTTAATGTAAATAATATGAAAGTTTTGTCTTAAACTTCTAAAATAAAGAGACAAATTTGAACAAAGTTTAAAACACCATCTCCTAACCTGATGTATTTTGCTTATGTGTTCCAGCACCACATATGGTATCGATATGTAAGATCACTAACTATTTAGACTACTGCAGTAAGGTTACAGAGCACCAGTCTTCATTTAGACTGTTCTTGCTTTCTCTGGTTTGTGTCTCCACCTTAATGTCACTTTAACAGAGCTTTTCCTCCCTGCTTTTGGTGATTTAACAGATATAATATAGTATTTATAGAGCATATCAATGTGCGACAGCTTGCCACAGATAATAAACACATTTTTCTGTTGGAAATGTTGAAGTCGTGATTTTCACCACGTGATCTCCAGTTCCCTAAGGTTTGCTCCTTTAATTGTAAATAGCCAGAAAGTCATCAAGCTAGCGTTTAATAAACTTTTAATTTGAAATGGATTACCACATGTTGTGTTTGTTTACCCATTATTAAATCTCTTAGCAACATATCACCAGCAGAAACAGCATACTGTAGCACTGCATAGATACATTAAAAAACAAACCCATGGGGGATATTAGCAGCTAATAATATCTTTAAAGAAGACTCCAAGAAAAATAAATAAATATAAACAATATCAAAAATTACTCCTAGAAATTTTGTTAGTGTAAATCTGGTTAGCATGGAAATTGCAGATCTTCCATGATCAGCTTATCAGCATATTTCAGAGGTCTGCACAAAAAATAGGACATTCACTAATGCTCTCAGTTCTTATAAATACATCTTTCTGAGCTTCTGAAACTGAGCATCACAATTTTTTCCATGTGTTTCCAGAAGTGTGACCTATTTAGTTGCAGCCTCTATGTGTACCTCATAAATGCTTACAAATATCTAAAGGGTGGGTGTCAGGATAGGACCAGACACTTCTCAGTCATGTCCAGTGACAGGAGAAGGGGCAATGGTCACAAACTGGAACACAGGACGTACAACTGAAACATAAGGAAAAACTTCTTTACTGTAAATGGTAACAGAGCACTGGAACAGGCTGCCCAGAGAGGTGTTGGATTCTCCACCCCTGAAGACATTCAAAACCCCTCTGAAAACCATCCTGTGCAACCTACTCTAGGTGAACCTGCTCTGGCAGTGAGGGTGGGATAGACCCCCAGAGGTCCCTTTTAACCCCTAGCATTCTGTGATTGTGTGTGCATATTCATGTGCATCTGAAGATTGATGGTACAACTAAACAATGGTAAGGACAACTTTGATTTATTAAGAGCGTAACTGTTCACTGTTGGGAAAAAAATGGATCTGCTATTCATAGGTTTGTGCTGCATCTAGAAACACCTTATCAGATATGTAGATGATATATGGAAACGAAAATGACCTTACGCCTCAGTACAATTTCTGTTTACATCTCTGTGCTTCTGGTATCAGAGTGGTTATATAAAAGCCTTTTGATCACAGTCCAGTTGCTGCTTAGCCTAAAAGTGTCACAGGGTAAATCTAATTTTCTTTTTCTCCTAAACCATCATTCACTGTCTGAAAAAAAAGAAAAAGGGCAGCTGGGAAAATGAAGCTGGTGAAGGGTCAGGAGAAGTCTTATGGGGAGCAGCTGAAGGAACTGGAATTGTCTAGAGTGGAGAAAAGGAGGACGAGGGGAGACCGTATCACTCTCTAGGACTTTCTGACAGGAGTCTATAGTGAGGTGGGGGGTGGGTCTCTTCTCCTAAGTAACAAGCGATAGACCAAGAAGAAATGTCCTCAAGTTGCACCAAGAGAGGTTTAGATTGGATATTAGAAAAAATTTCTTTACTGGAAGGGTTATGAAACACTGGGACAGACTGAATGAGGTTGAATCAACATCTCTGGAAGTGTCAAAAGTTGTGTGGATATGGTGCTTACAGACATAATTTAGCACTGAATTGAGTAAATTAGGTTGATGGTTGGACTCAATGATGTTAAAGGTCTTTTCCAACCAGAACAATTCTGTGTGATTTTGTGCTATCACTGCAGCTGTTCTCATATGCCAAAGAAACTCCCTCCTGAAGAATTAAAACTCTTTTAGAATTTCACATAATATTCACATAGACACTACAACCTGTGGGTTGGCTTTATTCTTCAGCTCATTAAACAAAAAGGAATACTGCAATGTCTGTATACCAAAAAAAATATTTTTGTACATGGTAGCCAGATGCCACACACTGAGAAAGAAAAAACAGTGGCAGTGTCGTGTCGTGTTTCTCATTCCTGGATTTCTAACAGAGGAGAAGCAATTTGTGACCCTATTGTAAGGTGGTCAATTACATCCTCAGCATATACATCAAAAGACCCAGAGGCCAGGGAAGATAGCCTAAATGTAACATTCAGTGATTTTTAAAGAAAGTTTCTGAGGAAGTCTGCTGCACATAAGCAAATGAAAATTTGTCTTTCCTATGGGTTACCACTTGATTGCATTTTAATGGAATTTCACAAGAGTAGCATAAGGCACACCTCCAATGCCAGAACTATCCCTTTGCCAAATTTGAAGTCCTTGTTCTAGCCCAGGAAGGTGCTAGAGCTCTTCCAGCAGCTGAACTGTTATTGCTGTGACTTTCCAAGCATTATTCAGCCTCAAGCAGAAGCCAGCATGGAAAGTTTCATTCTCAGCAATGAGTCTGATTTAAATTGTTCATAACTGAAAACAAAGTTAAGCAATATTAATGAAAAGAATTACAATATTCCTGCTAGAACATATGTTGGATCAGCACCTGAATGAGAAAAATCTAGCTTAACAAGGACATCAATGACTAGTGAGAACAATGCAATAGAAGTTTGGATTTCTCCAACAAAAGTCTAAATATAGACATGAAAGTTTGAATCCATCACCTTGTGTTCCAGACAGATCAGCCTTCTCTGAGACACCATTCTTTTCAGCAACGCCTGAATACATGAGAAATTCACGTGAGACATGACGGTTCATATCATTCTTATTTTGCTTTTCTGAATCCTGTGGTAGTTTAATTATCTACTAAGAAAGAGGAAAAAAAAGATGCAAACATAGCAGATCAGTATTCCACAGAACATACCTTTTTGTGCATTTGTGAACCCCAGAAATCCAAGATGATGCTATGAGGATTTTAGGAAGTTCTTGTTTCTCTGTACTGCATTTACATTTTTCTTTCCTATCGGTTTCCCACTCAGATCTTCCCCATTCTAATAGACCAAACCAGACATCCCAGTAAATGGAACTGATTCACAATGCAAATTCAGAATTCCCTGGATCATTAAATCATCTCAGCTTGTACTTTGATTCACAAGTCTAATTTTGCAGCTTTGGGGTTTTCCTTCCCTCAGTTTCAACCAATTTTTACTTCTCTTTTATTTTCTACCATACTTCTACTATTGTTTTTTACATTGCCTTTCCTAGCATATTTTAAAGTTATTTTTGGAATAAATTCTTAAATCTCTACATGATTCTGAAGTTATGTTTCTTTTCTTTTACTCCTGATAGACTCAAAAAAAAACCAACCCAAAACCAAAAACAACCCTGAAAAGAATCACTGCCAGAAAATTAATAACTACACTTTCTATTACGTAAATTCGCATGTTAGAATTTAGATGCTTTGAGAATCGATCTCTTAGGGTTTTTTTTCCTGAGCCAGATATAGCTATAAAAGAGGTATGAGTTTGAGGTCTTGTTAAGGTGCTGAATGAGGGGATATATGTCAGTTACAGTAACACCCTTGATTTGCAAGTCTACAAACAAAATTTCCACTGAAGAGAAGTTCTTAATTTAGGCCCCTTTTCAGCAAAAATACACCAAAAAATCTCACATGAATTATGTCCAAAAACTATTCAAAAGTAAGGTTCCTGCCACAATGGAGACTTGCTCACTAGCTGAGGACCTCAGAATAACAAATGCAACAGTAACATATAAGACATTATTTTGCTTTATAGCCACGTGAAAGCAATTGGGATTCATTAAAATTATGGAGGAAATTAACATGTACAAGTGGCAGGCTCATACTCAGAATTTCAATTTTTGATCCAGTTGCTCAACACTCCAAACAATATTTTAAATAATGCTAAAATTAGGCTGTAATAAATCTCACTAACTTCATGTAAAAGTTGGAGATGTGTGTGATTTACTTTTTCTTTACATGCCTCCTGGGTAGGGCTAATAAGCAGACTTTTGGAAAGACAATATTGATTTTAAGGCTGACTAAAGGAAAGGGGAATCTGTTCTGAGAATGAATGAGTAAGCTAGCAGGCCTAATGTTTTTCTTAAATACAAACCTGAAAGTAGAGATTGCATAACCAATGATCCAGATCTTGAGAAATAAAGCTTTCGATTTTTCTGAATCGGTCAACTTTGGAATCATAGTGGCCTCTGAGGAAGGGACATTTAAACTTTCCCTCCAAAGCATTACAATTGCTGTCACACAAAGGAAAGGCTCCCCATCCCACTTCTCGATCAATCCATGTATGGGTCCCACGAAGAAGGAAGAGCTCAAACAGGAGAACCATGCCTGGCTTCACAGCTTTTCTAGATGGTAAAACCTAGAAAAGGAGGGAAGAGAAGATTTATTAGTCATAAAAACATGACAAGGGAAACCACTTTATCAGATAAAGCTCTACCTTCAAATGATTTTTTCACACCAAAACAATTAAAAATTCTTCTCTTTCCACCAAGGCATGTATTTGAGCAATTTTCCACTTCAGCAGAAAAAGAGGTACTTTTTTCATGCTAATTTTGTTGGGTTTTTTTTTTCCCCCTTGATTTTCCAAAGGTGTTCCTTTTCTGTGCTTATTTACCAGTGTGAAAAAATATGAAGGTAAAGTAACAAACCAAGCTGGTAATTTCAGGTGTCCCTGTGAGACCTTAGTGAGATTCATCACTCAGTTCTTTTTGCAGAAAAACTTTGGAGAGTTCATCTGAACACCCACTTGCAAGATTGCTCCTCATGGAGTCATAAATTCTTCTTCACTCAGTTCTGGGAATGATACTGGTACACAATAGCCTTCTTCCTTCAAATTATAGCAGGGAAACTCTTATTGCAAAGTACACAAATCTCTGATAAGTATTTTGAGGTAGTAAACTCTTAGAATGGCAAAGACAGGAAAATACTGTGTACAATTTATATAAGATATTTGGAAATATTCTTCTGAGCAGCCTGGAGCTGGGGAAGAGGGTTTTCAATGCCTTAGAACCCTGGAGCAAAGATTTTGCCCATAGTAAAGACTTGAAAATCAGGGCTAAAGAAACCCTGAAGTAATAATTTTGTGTAAATCCCTCCAAAAGGTTTGCTGTGTGAAGCAATGCAAGGTCATGGAAGAGAGGGTAGAGAAGGAAGCAGGCCAAAGATGAAGAAATCTGGTCCTGTGAAACAATTTTAACTGTTTAATTAATATGGGGATTGAGCAAGCTCCTGTTGAATAGCTCTAATACATTCAAAAGAGCAAATAAAACAAAAATAGAACCAAAACAAGAACATGGAATGTTACTACCATCCATACCCTGGCTAATAGCTCTGAAAGGTAGTCAGCTGGAGACAAGAGAAGGAAATAGGTTAGCTACACCTCTCACACAGTAAAACATCTGCTTCACCACTGTTCCTGCACATTCTCCTATATTATAGAGAACTGGGACTGACTAATCTCTTTTAAAAAGTTTTTCTCTTATTTGAAAGCTTTTCACATCTTGTTGTTCCAGTTTCAGTCCCCAGATTTCATAGCACCAAATGCCTTGGTAGATTTGCCTTGCAGAGACTCCCACTCAACCTTCCCTTGCCATCCAGCCAAGGCAGAGGAAGAGGAACCTTGTCTCCTCCCCGTGGATTGGCAAGTACTTGTAGAAGGCCACAGTATTCAGGGTTATCCTCTGACTCTAAATGCCATGTAGGATGTGCCCTCAGTACTTCTGGAAACTCAGAATAAGACTTCCAGCTAGAAGACGTCCATCTAAACTGATCACCCACTATTAAAAGCCTAGAATTCCAAAATTTTCTTAGCAGGGATTTCCTCAACCACATGACATTCTGCAGCTTGATAACCAGACACAAATCTTTACTGAGTCAAATATTTCTGCACAAAAGTACACATCTCAACTCAGCTTTTTCTTGATTGGTACTTTCTAAATGCAAGCACCCCTTTTTTATACTTCTGACTGAACAGCAGGCAAGATAATAGGCACAACTCAGGTATAGTTAAGGTTTTCTCTGTCTTTTTGTGAATCAGTTAAGGGAGTTACCCATACCAATAACTGCTATGTTAGGAGATGACAGATGTTCATAGTTGCACTGAATTCTACAATTTTTAAGAGGTGAATCTAAATTATTATTTTAATAATATTCCTTCGCGTTTCAAGTTATATACTGTGATTAGATAACTACAGGGGAGAAGCATTTAAGGAAATATTTTCAAACTATAAATATTGTCATTATTATGAAGGTGTACTTTATATTAATTATGTAAATATATTCTAAGACTTAGAGTAGGCTTAAAATGAAACAGAAGCATCTGTTGAAAAATGCCATAACCCTGTGGCAGCTGCTATTAAACCATTAACAGTATCAGGTTTCATTTAAACCAGATTTACCATTTTCTATAACAGCCCGTGGGAAAGCTAAAAACATTAGGCACAAATTACTGACAAAAGAGATCCTTAATCAAGCCACACATTTCATTTGGCTAGCTGGGTGCTAGATAGTAACCTCTTTGCTACAGATTAAAGGTGGTGGTTACAAGACTATGATCAAAGATAATTATCTGCATTATTGAACAATCTCAAAGCACAAGCAGCTGAAATCACTGCTATATCACAACATCCCTTTTGGTTTCTTCTTTGTTTCCTAGTCTTACTATTTTCTTTACTATAACCCAACAGCACACATTCTTCTGTCAGCCTGCGTGCAAACAGACAGCGGCCAAGGAACTGGTACCAGCATAATTCTGACTATTAAAAATTCATTTCTTGGTTTCCAGCTCAAAGTTATTCTTCATTTGAAGTCTTCATAAGAGCCCATCCTAGACCTAGACTGCAGACTCACTCTTTCAGACTAGAAACACTGCTTTGCTTTAAGTTAAAGGAGCTAGATGCTTAATCCTTGCCACAATACGAACATGTAACAAAACATATAATAAGGAAAATAAGGATTTTGTCACACACCTGTGTGCTACAAAGCCTGAGGTCTTAAGATTCATTCTGAATGGCCTCATGCATGAAGACAGGCTGCTTGGCCCAGGATAGGACAGTGTAGGCCAGCCAGGCTTAAGCAGCAGTTTCAAAAAGGAGGCAAGAAGAATGGGAATGGATGCTTTCTGGAGCTCTGGGAGAAGATGCATTTTCTGAGGTGACAACTGCCTGGATCAGTGCAGTGTGCAGTGCCTGGGGTAGGCACAGCATAGGCAGTTCTAACCATATCAGATTGTTTTGATGGACTGCTATATATGTGTGCATATATGTATACACACATATATATATTATATAAGATATATATCTATATACACACACACATATATATATATTATACACACACATATATATATATATATTACATATATGTAATAGTAGCTATATTTTCCCTGCTGGTGACAACCTATTTTGAGGCATTGTTTGGTAAGTTAGCACTTACCATAAACACTTTTTATCCTCAAAGGGAACATATCACACAGAATTACAGAAGGGTTTGGGATGGAAGAGACTTTTTAGATCATCTAGTTACACTCGACATGGGAAAGGACACCTCCCACTAAAGCAGGTTGCTCCAAGCCCCACCCAACTGGCCTCAAGCACTTCCAGGGAGAGGGCAGCCACAGCTTCACTGGGAAACCTGTGTCAATGTCTCACAGTAAAGAATTTCTTCCTAAAATCTAATCTAAATCTACCCTCTTTCAGGACGTGCATGTACACAGTTTTGTGATCTTTAATGGATCTACTCTCTAACACCTCACTGTTTTTCCTTGCCTGGGCAGAATTTCCACTGAGGTCTGTGAGGTATATAGACTTTCACAGCACTAGGAAATCATCCAGAACCCACTTTTTACTGGTGTAATTTCTATTGCAAAGAGAGATGCAGTAGAGAATAAATAATATGTGTGTGCCACAAGTAATTCTTCTTAGTATGCAGTTAACAGTGTTGCATTTAATTGAATTAAATCATAGTGAACTAAAATTATCTCTTGCCACTATTTCTGAGTTCAACTGTTTTATATCAACTTTATTGTAATATATCTCACTTCCCCATATGCCACCATAATTTCAGCAAAGAAATTGTTTACTTTGGAGAGAGAATGAATTCTATTTGAATATTTCAATAAACAGATCCAGTGTCAGGATTTGGGGGAGTTGTCTGACTTACTCCTTAGCTTTAACCTTGTCAGAGAAAAAATAAACTTCTACTCCTCTCCTCTGCACCTTCAAATGCTTTCAGTTTAGAAGAAAAAGGAAAAAACACAATACCTAATTCATATAAAATTGAAAATTAAACTTGTACAACTCAAACGGTTTAAAGTGAACTAGAATATGCAAAGGCAAGTCAGTGTTTACTTATTATATAGAATATTGCAGAGCAATGTAAATAAATATAGCTCATCATTTTTGATTGCCAAAACTGTGGCAAATGAACCTCTCTGGTGTAAAACATGGGTAGAAAACCTTTTAAAGAGAAAGAAGTTCCCATCAAACTATTTCATTTATAAATATTTTTTATTTGCTATGTAAACTGAACAGTGCTGGAGATGAGGCTGATAATGCCACAATACGGTGGGCCTTTATTGACCAAATTTCAAGCCTTCCTTGTCTACATGCAAGGCCAGCATACAGGCAGAAGAAGGGAATTCTTGGGAAGTGTTTATGTAACTCTGAAATTTATAAAAGGCCAGAGGGGAGAGAATAGAAACATGGACCAAGGTAAAAATAAAATATGATGTTATTAGAGTTTTCCAAAAGTCCTATCTATCATCAGAATGTCCTGGAGTAGCTGGAAACTTACTTCCCCAGCTCTCCGCCACTGCCTCTCTGCGAACAGGTATCTGAATACACAGCAACACACAAATCAAAAGAGGGCTGTGCAGTGCACTATCATTTATTTCCCCATTTATATATTTTTTGCTATTTTCTGAAAAAAAGAACAAGCCTTTCAAGCCTGACATAGCCTGACAACTCTATGATGCTTCTCCCTATAGCTTGCAGATCCTTTATGAGATTTTCACCTTTCTGATCGTTATCCCTTAAAGCTTTATGCAGTACTACCATCTTTCCTGAGACTCAGTATCCCAGCTTCCCTAATTGTAGAGGAGTATGTGGCAGAACACATGAGTCCGGAATCTCAGATGAGCCTCATGGAGCTCAGGACAGGCAATTTACTCACCACTCTGAGTCCCACAACGGTGGCAGCAACCAGGATTCCTCCTGACACAATGTGCCAAAGCATCTCAGCACTTTCCCAGATCCATGTCAATTGCCCCTGTGGAAATACATCCTTGTACTCTTCCTGTGCTAACGGAGCAGACTCCCTTTCCTCCAGGAGAGGTAACTCAGGGTGTAGTTAACTCTGGCAGCATTGCATGCAGCATAGCTACCTTACACCAGAGAACCAGAATCTGGCTTTTTATCCCCCCCCCAAATAGAGGGGAATAATGTTTGCATTCTGTGAGCTTTAGCCTCTGCATCTGTTGCTAATTGTCCTGGCACATCTGCTGCTAATCTTTTCTGTTCTTTGACCAGCAGGGAGTAGTAATGTATGGTACAGCCAGTGCTGGCCTCCCCAAGCATTTCTGGTGATATACCACTGGCCTGGGAGGATTCTGACCTCATCTTGTGAGTGAAGAAATTGTCTTTGTATAAGGATGACACGAAGCCCAGTTCCTTCTCCTGTCCCTACTGTCACACTTACTTATTCCTGACTTGATTCCAGCATGGTCAGAGCATTAGTTTCCAGGGATAATTTAGGCCAGCAGTGTTTATTTCTTTTGTGTCAAGAAGACATGTAATTTGCTGAGGAACCACCCAGAGCCGAGGTGTCTTGTGAAGTCTCAAGAGGCCCACGTGGCTTGTTCAGCAGACAGGGCTGAGTCACACAGCAGTGCCACTCTGCCTGCCCCAAGCTCCCCGCAGGAGCAGGCAGATTTTCAATCCTTGTTGCTTCACCAACTGCTTCATCTCAGGTCCCCTTCCTGATGCTGTTCTGGATTCCCCATCACACCTCGCACAGCACAGCAACCCCTTCCTCCTTAAGCCTGGGTACAGCTTGGGATGTAGGCTCATCCTGCAGGGAACCTGTGCCAACATGGACTTCATGATCCTGCAGTATTTCGTGAGGCTTCTTTCCAAAGGCTTGGATAAAGCCCCAACAGCAAACAAACAGGAAGACGAGCCCCTGATAACAACTCCCTTTCTCCTTGTGTGACCTGCTTAAAAAATTGCATGTTTAAACAGGATCACTTATTTTTTCTTCCTTTGTGCCTAAGGTACTCTTCTCATTTCTGTAGTACATCTTTGCAACTAGCCAGCTCATCCTGAGTTCACAAATTAACTATTTCATACATGAAAAATTCCACAAGCAGATATATTTGGGGGGGGGGGGGGAGGAAAGCATCTTCAGAGGTTGTTTTGCTGGCTCCCGTGACTTGCAGATGTGGACCAAAACATGGCTTAAGCCCCCTTTCAGAATTTCAGGCTGACAGTTTTCGTGGAACTGCTTTGGTTTTCCATTCACAGCACTTTTTCTTAGAGCCAGCATTTATTTTATTCTTGGTTGTTTTATTATCTATTGTTTGGAGTTTACTTGGATCTAAGAATATAGGCAGGAGCTGTTTCATTCGGCTTTCCTGCTGATCTGCCCAAGATAATATACAACTTCTTTACAACTGTTGTATCCAATGGTTCATGCCAAGCTCTCTTACAGATACAATTTCCCATTGAGCAAGAAATAGGCCATGAAGTGATCCAAAATAAAAACCTGTCTGTAGACAGGTCTTGATTTTTAACATGTCTGCTGGTTTTTCCAACAGAGACCACATACCTTATCCTAGAGTTAGATATAATGCACTATAATGTAGGCCACATTTCTGAGGTCTTTGTGCAGTATGCAGTGTGAGGCTGAAGCTGAAGGAATACACATGGTACAGACCAGCAGATATTTCCAAGAACTTCTCCACCAGAGCACAATGACCAGACAACACATGAAAAGTAACTCGAATTAATTACCAAAAACAAAACCCAGGATAAGTAGTAACCTTTTGCATATGTAAATCAATTGTATAACACTAAATTAGGTAGATGCAACAGAGTCTAATATGCAATGGCTTTGTAATGTCAGCACAACAGACTTAATGAATGCCTTCAAGTCTTTGCACAGTGCTGGAAATGGAGCTTTCCTTGTTATATAATCATAGAATCATTTGGGTTGGAAAAAAAATTTAAGACCATCAAGTCCAATCATTGAGCTTACACTGCCTAGTCCACCTCTTAACTGTGTCCCCAAGCACCACATCTACACATCTTTTCAATACCTTCAGGGATGATGACTCCACCACTTTCCTAGGCAGCCTGTTCCAGTGCCTGACAACCCTTTCAGCAAAGAAATTTTTCCTATATATCCAATCTAAACCTCCTCTGGAACAAGTTGAGGGCATTCTTTCTTGTTCTATTGCTTTCTAAGGATGCTGGAAAAGTCCATCTGTGAACAGCAAAGATTTCCAGAAAAAGCACCTGGCTGCAGCTCATGGGTGCAACAGGATCTGTGCACTGCACAGCACTGAGGCAAAGGAGATTCCTGTGACACTTTCTGCTGGGCTCACAGAAAGGAGAGAAAGACTTGTGGCTGTTTAGGGAGAAAAGCCCTGTTGAAGAGCTAGCAGCCAGCCCAGGGAGTGTGGAACCCTTGGCCCTATGGCATAAGCACAACCCAGTCCAAGGTCTGCTTGCAGCACGCTGCAGAGGTCTGTCCCAGGGTGGCACAGCAGCACAGGGGTGTGACACAGCCACAGAACAATTGCTCTGAAAACATGCATTTTTGGAGCTGTTGCAAAAAAGGCATTTGGTAATGGAAATCAAAGACCAAGCCCCCAAACAAATTCAGATAAGCAAAATAGAAGCAATATGTATGTGTTCCTGCTGTGTGAAAAAAACATCAAACCTGCAGTCTTCAAATACCTACAAGCATCTGTCTAAGCTTAGTTCTTGCATTTACCAAAAGGCTCACGTAGCACCTTATCATCCCAACTACAAATAATTGCATCCAGGGAAAATTTAAGTGGCTCTCATTTTGAAAGTCCTCTGGCACTGCTAAGCATTATTACTTCCTATCTTTTTTCATAGTGTATCAAACTCTTATGTTATGTCCTATAAAGTGTCCTAGAGCTAAATGTTCTTCATCTGTGCCAGCATTTTGCTCAAGAAAAAAAATGGGGTGGGGAAGAAAAAAAGTTTGTGCTCTACTTTTCCTAATGATACCTTGTTTTGTAATTACTAAAAACATCAGTCCTTAGAATGCTGCTGACACACAGAAAATAAGGTCCTTGAAACTGTTTGTTTCATCATATTTTAAGAATTAATACCTTAGGTCATGTTAATCAGTTTCTGATATATGTAGTTTTCAAAAGGCACTTCAGGGAAGAAAATGCTGGAAATGACTAATAACAACAAAGATATGAATTTTATTCATTATATATCTAACTCTGTACCAAATTACTTTGCCATCTTAAGTATTTAGGAAGCCTTAAATAAAAAATAAACCCACTTCATACAGTGAAATAGAACATCCTCTTTTTCCAAGCAAAAGAGTTCAAATTTATTAATTTTGTAGCTATAGTTTAAAATGAGTGTCAGCCCCTGCTAGATGACTGCATGATAAGTGTCCTGAAACTTCAGGAAAAGGCACTAAATTTTTCACAGCATTTGTGTTTCATTTTCAGTGTAATAAAAATATGGTGCCCTTTTAATAATGAATAATAGATCTCCTAGTATGATTTACATGCGTGGATTAAATGTCATGTTTGAAAAGTTGCTGTTTTATTCATATTGAATTTCCCTCAAGTAAAACAAAATGGTACCCAGCTACTGTTATAATATTGCCAGTACCTTGCCACATCAATACATAAATATTAACCTGTTGATATACTCGTTAAAAATCTACAAATTTGTGAACTGTTCTGTCAGCAACTATGGCTTTATATGCATATGAACTGATTTAGTGCTATCTAGAATTTCAGATATGTTGGGGAAAATGCATAATGCTAGTGCTCACATACTTCTGAAGTTAAAGGATGTTTTTGCCGAGGTGCCAGATTGGGGATGCTGGCACAGAACAAGGACTGATGCAGAACTGGTGCAGGGGGACCAGGGTTAAAAAGTTGCTTGGGAAGCCCAACACTGACTCGATTGTCCTGACTTCTCAGTGGTGCTTCACTGATATCCCACGTGGCTGAATGCCTTGACAAATGTTTTTTAAATGTCACTTGAAGAAAGCCTCATTGGCTTTCAGTGCTCTTTGCAACAGCTGAAAATTTCCTATCTAACCTTCCACTTCTGAACAAAGACTCACTTCCTAACAGGCAATATTTTTTTCTGGAAAAGTGCTCCAGAAATGTTAAAAATTTAATTCAAATATTTGAAACTTCTTCCTTAAAGGTTCCAGCTCTTAATCAGTGAAACTTGCAATGCACAACAAAATATTTTGGTCCTGATAATTAAAACAGGACCTACCGGGAGGCTGGAGAGGGGTTTTTTGTAACACTGTCCAGTGACAGGACAAGGAGAAATGGTTTTAAACTGAAGGAGAACAGATTTATACTGGATCTTAGAAGTTCTTCAGTACACAGGTGGTGAGACTCCTGAACAGATTGCCAAGAGAAGTTGTGGATGCCCGCTTCCTGGAAGTGTTCAAGGCTAGGCTGGATGAGGTGTATCTGCCTATAGCAGGGAGGTTGGAGAAGATGATCTCTAAGGTCAACCAAAGCTAGTCTATGTATGATTCTATGAAATTATAGCTGTAAACATTTTTTTTTAAAGAAGATTTTAGACACAGTCCATTTTTTATTCCATTGAGGCCAGCGAATATTTTGAATAGGAAAACTGAGAATTTCTTTTTATTTTATCAGTTTCATCCAACTATTTTAACGCTTACTGAACTAACAAGAAAAGCTGGATTAAAAAAAAAAAAAAAACCAAAACAAAAACCAAACAACAACAACAACAAAAAAAACAAAACAAAAAACAAAAACAAACTCAAAAACCTTATTTTCTTTTCTGAGAAAAATTTAAAAGCTTTGGCACACCGAAACTCATTTGTGCTCTTCAAGTCATTAAACTAAAAAATTGTAATCTGGACTTGCTAGCATTAGGACATGGCTCCTACTGAGTAATAAGGCACTGACTACTTAGAACTTATCTATAGTAGGATCTTAGCCACCATGAGACAGCAATAAGAAAATTATATTAGTAAAATCCTTAGCCTAGAGTAAAGAAGATGCAGTCACATCTGCACTGGCATTGCCAAGGATAAACTAATTGCAGTAGCTGTCTTACTAGATGCACAGCAAAAATCTCATCTCCTTACTCATCTTTCTTTCCAGATCTGAGAAAAATCAAGGCAGTGCAAGAGTATATTGCAAGTTTAAGAAAAAAGTTTCTTTACCTCCAGAGTTAACCTACTGCATTTTTTAAAATCTCAGATTGAGTTCAAATTTAATTTGTGCTATAAAGTAGGTGAAGTTTCAAAATAGATTTTGGTTCACCTAAACCAGACAGCATTAACCCACCTAAGTTTAAAGTCCCTTTGTACAAGCTTAGTATAAAATATACCCTTGAAATTCTGGGTTTAAAACAAGTCTCCTTCAGTCCATGCTGTTAATTGCTATTCCTAAAATCATGAAGAGTCATTTGAAACAGCACTTGAATTTTAACCCAATTCAAAGTATTCATACATGATTTTTCCAGCATAATTTAAGCAAAAGAATTACTCATGTGACTGACTGGTCTTACTGAAAACCAAATAACATTCAAGTGGAGTTATTAAGAACCACTGTCTAATATGTACTGTGGGATTACTGGAGGAGGTAGGTTGACAAACTAAAAAGAAGGACAGTGAAGAAGGGGAAAGAAGGGAAGTTGGCAAGCTGGAGCAAAGAACATTGATTAATGAACAAAAAACATTTTTGAAAGGTCGGGTGCGCAAGTCAGACTAGCCCTGAGGCAGATCTAACTTACATGACCAGCACTTTCTGTACGCAGCAGGTAACCCATGCTGACACCAACTTTGCTGACATGACAGGGTTATTATTTTTGGAAGGATGTAGTGTTCTGGAACAATTTCTCTAATATATTAGTTAAAACTCAGCCTTCCTTCAATAGCAAGCATTCATTTCTTCATTTTCACTATGTTTACAGTGAACCCCTATCATCATTCTGGCCAATGATAACAAAAACTTATTCTTCATTTGTGAGCACTTGTATTTCCTCCCCTGCAATACATCCCAGGGCAGCAGTGCTGTATTTAAGATTGTGTTAAAACCCAGATGCCCATCTGAAACTCACCACTAGCAAATCACTACTTATGCAATGTTCTACAGTAGATGTTAATCATCCAAAACCTAAAATTTGCTTCATCTCAGCACTGATCCCAAGGGTTTTACTTTTAAGGTAGCAGGCCAATACCAAGGCACAAGTATAGGAAGGTAGTACAGGGTTCAGGGTGCACTACCTAAATTTTCAAAATGAGCTGGTGAAGGAGAATCTCTAAAACTATGACAATAAATTTTACTGTCCATTATAGAGTAATGAATACAAGGAATAATCAGAAGGTTCTTTACTCCAACATCTCCTCCTGGTCTAGCATTTTAATGGACTCGTGTCTGCACCCTGGTTCACTAGTCTAAAAGTGAAGTTCGGTGAAAATGCTATTAAAGCATCCTCTGTGAGACTCAAAGAGGACTTTAAAGCAAACTTTGGAAAAATTGTGAAACTAGGAAGGATTTATCTCAGACCTTTGGATGAAGCATAATAGCTACCTTTAAGCAGTTACTGAGGGGTCTGCACAAGCCAGTGGAGATTAACAGGAAGGCTTTCCATATATTCCTCACAAACCTATGTCAGGAGTTCTTTTGCACTGAGATAACAGAGATGTGCAGTTGTCAGCAGGGGATGTTCGCCAGGTAGGAGCAAAAGGAGTAGTCAAGAAATAGGAGAAACATGATTCTGAAAGCAAGAGGAAGGGCAAGTTGGAGCCATTCAATTGTACTGCCCATAGTGCTCTCCTCTCAGTGTAGCCTGAGAAAATAGTATCATGTCTTTGAGGCAGCAAGCAGGATGTATGCATCCAGCTTAGAGAGGAATCTCAGCTCAGTGATTTCTCTGACAGATAAATGTATTTAACATCATGTGAGAGTCACATTCACAACTTCCCTCTTTATGTGTGATTCTTTTCATACCAACCACTGTATTTACAGACACTATACATTATCTGTTACAGATGATAATTAAAAAGCAGAAAATATGACTTATCAGCACTACATATATCATAAATTCAATTGCTAAAATTACCTATCCATGAGTAACTGAAAGCATCAGAGGCATAGATACAGGGGGTTTTTTTTGAAGGCTCTTTGGAACAGGGACTGTCTGCCTGTTTGGTACCTACGCAGAACTTGGTACAGTGGAAGGGATGAATGAGGAAATATACCGTTCATGTCATACTGCAAAATAAGTAGTTGAAAACAGAAAAGTTTCTCATTCTACAAATGCCTCATTACACATACACACACACACAAAAAAAAAAAAAACCCACAACCCCCCACCCCCCAAAAAAACCCCAAACAAAACACTACAAACAAACAAACACTCCTACACTAAGGGAGATGGGGGTTGTTTTTCAAGCCATAAGGAAGCTTTCATGTGCCAGAGAGTTTATCTGAGACCAATGTTTCAACCAGCACGAGGCATTAGCTACAACAGTGAGCAACTGATACACAACAATCCTGCCATGCACAGCATGCTTAGGCAGGAAAATATGTGTGCCTCAGTCACAAAAGACAGAATAGAGCCTCAAGTGTTTGGGCTTCTTCCAAAATAATCCAAATGCTGCTTTTTTGGCAAATGGGGGTCAATGGAGCTAAAAACTCACAGAAGGATTTGGGCATTCATGTGTTTATATACACCCACTCGTTCATTTATTATTCTAAAGCTACTTTACAGAAATCAAATTACATAGCTGACAAGTTGCATAGATAAGAGAGAATAAAAGTAAAATTTAAAATTAGCTGACAACACTACATGATGTAGTGTATATTTGGCACTTATAGAGTGAGTGATGAGGGTTAACCTGGGGGGGAAAATTGCACCTTCCTAAATTGCACCTTAAATTATTTAATAAATTATGAACATGATGCAATGCATTAAATATATAAGCCTGAAGGAAAAAGAGCGGATGTGTTTTAACTTTCAAAGCAAAGACAGCATATTTAAGAAATGTTGCTTACTGTTTGGATACTTTGTCCAAAGTAGATTTCAGTGTTGTAGAAGTTCCCATCGTGACTAACCGGCAGCGTTGTCCTGGCCCAAGGCTGCTCCTTTGGTTTGGGCCACTCCAGTAAGCCACCACCTAAGCGGCTGAGAACAGAAACTTTGAGGGTGTAGTGTCCCTTAGGGACCTTATCTTTGACCCCTCTCAGGCATTTGACATGAATTTCTATCAGCTGCTGTGTCTTGGACCAGTTGGAGCAGTCGACCTAGGGAGAAGGCTCTGAGTGACTGAGTGGGTTGAGCTGACTTTAACCATACAATTAGCAAAAACAAACTTCTTCAAGAAAATAACTATGAAAAGCAGATAACATGCTACTTGTTCAACCTGCAATTACCTACTGCTAACCGAGGATCGGCACTTAGGGAGGTCAAAAGTCATAGAATATAAGATTTAAAAAATAATACAAATACATTAATACTACTAATAAATTTTTCGGCACACGTAGCGGGAAAGCGGAGCTGTTGAATTATGACACCAGAAACCATTAGTTTGCAATAATAAGGCAGAATTAACTGGAAAACAAAACCTTGAAAAGAATAGCAAGCTTTGCAAGACAGTCACAAGTACATGGTGAGAAGAGCAGGCAGCAGGCACAGCGTGAAAGACAGGGCAGGCCATGTTTTTATACTAATTATTAGCCTTGCCAAAGCTATTAGTGATGTGTATAACGCAGACTACCCTTTCACCTCCTGATTATCATATAATCAGATTCTCTTAAAAATAGTAATCAAAGTGCAACACGTGTAGAGTTTAATAACAGCTCCCTACAGGCACCTTTATTCCAAGTCCAGACAGAAGGAAACATCTGCTACTTGCTGTTGACAAGGTGTCGTCTGAGTTACAGAATGCTTAGTATCGAATAAATGCTGTGTTGCATATCAAAACTGCTTTTCTGGTGCTTTCCTTGTACACTCAGCTTACAGCACAGAGGTTGACAAAGGGGAACAAGCACAGAATTACAATTCCTACAAATCTTGCCTGAGTAAAGGCGTAGGGTCCATCCCTCTATGCCAGAGGATACTACAGTGCCACCCAAATGCAATCTGCAGGGTCAGGTACACGGAGTCACAGTTCGGCTCCAGCATTGATTTAATTGGATAAAATTTATTCTGCAATAACTAATTATTTAGTGCTTCAAATCATCAGTGATCCCCCCATCCCTCAAGGAATCGATTTTTTCCATTATTTTGAGAAAACACTAGTGGTTGTCTTTTTTTAATGCAATGTGATACAAGTACCCATGCCACACTTAAGAATTAGATGGCTACCTTGTCTACTAGGTTGATTAGTCTCACAGTTTAAGCCTACAGTAGCTAATAATCTCTTCTTTAATCCTTAGATTTATTTTGGAAGAGATAGCATATTTCCATATAGATAGAAAGCTTCTGGAATTAAATTAAGCAGTTTAATAAACAGATGAATTTGTTAAACTTCTTTTATTTCTCAACACAAACCATACTTAACAACTAATCTGAATGACAATTATTTTCAGCTTAATTAGAAAATCTTAATTAACAATGAAGATTTAACCTTAATATTTTTGGTTTCTGAATCATATATAAAAAAATTAACATTATGTGAATAAATAAGACAATCTTTCTAAACCTCAAGGCAGGATTACTGATGCAGGCAGGCTTCGTTATTAAGCACATTCTAAATTAAACGCCTCTATGAATTTTATACTGAAATATATTGTGATAGTTTTGCATGCCAAATGTGACATTTTGTATTTTAGATTCATCTTCTGTAGTAATTTTGGAAATGTCATACAAACAAAGATTTTGTCATTTACCAATGGAATTACTATGCATGGCCGGTTAGCCATCTCTTTTCTGGCTCTTCTGGTTGTTTCAAGTCAGCAAGCCATAAAAAATCTTTATCTCTCTGAAACACAGCAATTTGGAAGATAATCGAATAGTGACTGGGGGGCAGAAACGCCAGTCTGAGGAATTATACCACAATCTCTCTTGCATTTACAACCTTCCTCAAAGCAAGTGTCAGTCGAGTAGGAAAAGGAGATAGAAGATTCATCATATTTCAAGTCTGTCTCATTTGCATGGTGGCATAGCTGTCTCATCTCCTGCTGAAAGACTTTGCTTGGCCAGAGCTGACAAACTGTTTTGAAGAACTCATGCCATGCCCAAAGGATTCATCATTAATAGAATCAGACATTCTCTTTAAGCATATGGTTACTTCTGCTGAAAAACATTTTTTGAAACCTACTAAATTCTATCCTCTTAAACCACTAAAAGAAAAAAAAAAAAAAAAAAAAAGGAAAGAAAAAAAAAGAAAGAAAATAAAAAAGAAAGAAAAAAAAAAAAAAGAAAAAAGGAGGAAAAAAAAAAAAAAAAAAGAGCAACGCAGTTGGTCTAGTGATTTAGCAGTTTGCATCAGGGAAAAAAGTATTCATGGAGACCCACACCTTCTCACGAGGTTCTGCTGCTCCACTTAATCCTGTATTCACACCTCCGAGGTTTCCAACTCTGGCTGTTGTGTCTTCTTCACATCCATTCCCCTCTGCTTTCAATGGCTGACTTCCTACTCCACAGCCGTTCGAGAGGGAAGAGGAACTGAAAAGACATTAACTACAGTGCAGACACAGAAAGCATTTGCCACTGGAAATACATCACAGTTTGATGTTTTCCTTGAATATATCATAAGCCTTGCAGGGCACACTGGAGAAACAAGTGTGATAAAGCAGAGAAATGGCTAGGCTTCAAAAAGCCATAAATGAAAAATGCAGTCACAGACCCAGTAACACAACAAATACTCATCAGTCTGTGCCACAGGTGAACATAAGGAACCTAAAGTTTCACTGCCCATGTATAATCAGCTCTGTCTGGCATTGGTGCTCAGGTTCTAGGTTAAGAATATTAAAGTAGGAAAGCACTGCCTCTGACAATACTTTGAGGATCGACTAACAGCTTCAATAAACTGCAATAGGTTTTTAGAAACCACTGGTTCCTTGGGGATTGGGTTGCTTTAAATCACTGGAAAAATCTTATTATATATCTAAATCTTACCTTTTCTTTAAAAAAACATACATTTATATATGTCTTGTCACTTATAAACCTTATAAAAGACATTACTTTATAGATATGAACAACTATATATAGATATATATGTATTTGCATTTATGTATATATACACATATACAAATTTTCAGCTGCATGTGAACCATTAAACCTTCCATGGCATGCACACGTTAACTTCTTGTGTAGTTAAAGAAATTTTGGAGGTAACTGTATCCACCCCAAGATATTTTTTTTTTTTTTTTAAGAGAAGTCCCTGTAGCAACAGTGTGCCAGAAAATATTATAAGAACAGCCCTTCACTGGCTAAAGCAGTGCTGCCCTGCTTAGAGCACAGGATACACAAAGGCACAGTACCCTATGGAGAAAGCCTTGTTTGGAGAGCCCAGTGGGAGCAAATGCAAAACTACGTCATCTGTTATAAGCACTATAAAGCTGTATGCTTTGGCACTCCCATCCCATCTTTCAACAGAAACAGAACTCTGAGCAATTCCTCTGTCCCTGCTTGGTGGAGTGTCTAAATACAAGTGGCCCTAAGTAAAAACATCAGTAGATGCTCTGCTAGCTTCGAAACGCTTCAGCTCTTGCTGCCACAACCTGCTTCAAAAGGCTGGAGAGGCCATGGCAGCCCTGGTGATGCTCCAGCCACACTTGCAGGTAAAGCTGGGGAAGGCAGCAGAGCACAGGAAAAGAGACAGTGGCTCTGCAGGGGCCAGCAGCTGAGTGATCTGATCACGCCTGAGGGACAGTCATGTGCCACCCTGGAGGTCAAGGGAACTGCCTGAGGGCTACTGGGAGGAGTTGTACAGAGCCAAGGGCAAATCACTGCATATAGTTGCAATTCAGGGTTAGCTTGGGCATCTACAACACAGGCAACCAGAGGATAAGCTCTGTTAGGTTGCCAAGCTGCTCGTTCAGTTAATTTGGTGTTCATTTAAAAATTAAAACCCCAGATTCAAAAGCAACAACATTAAAATGCTTCTGAAGTATTCTTTCAGTATTTTATGACTTGCTTTTGGAAAATTCAATTCCAGTGTCCTCACTGCCGTTTCCCCATTTGCATGGTAGATGGTGATATGAGAAGCTTCCACCTTTGTAAAATGAACGTGGTTCTTTATCAAGGGAATTACAGACACTCTGCAGTCATGCTGAACATCCCAAATTCATGCACATGTGCTAGTTAGGTAACACCTAGTTCAAATTCCCCTCCTCAGAAACAGATGTTTGCATCTCCAAGTTTGGGCACATTGCTTCAAAACCAGTTTCTACTCAGACTTTGCCTATGTCTTTATTTTTCTTTTTTTTTTTTTTTTTAGAAACATACATACATATATATATATACACACATACACACACCAATAAAATTACTACTCTCTAGAGCATCACTAAACTGTTTTCCAGATTCCTCTGCCAGCAGAACTGTATCATGTAAATGCCCAGTCAATAGTTGAACCACTTAGAACTTCTGTGTAAATTTCAGCCCCAATTAGGTACACGTGAATTTTGCCCAAGCCAAGACTGATGGGAGCTAAGGACAAGATTCCAATTTTAAGGACTAAGGAGAAGCAGCAGAGGGTCAACCACCTTTGAAATTTTATCCCTGAGCTGCAGTCAAGTCAACTTGGGTCCAATTGTCCTACATGGAATTAAGAGAAGATGGTTCTTGAATGGTACTAACTAATTTGTAAAGCTGAAACATCTGCAAAGTTAACTTTTCTCCTTGAGAAGAATGGTCTGTTTGGAACTTTGTACTTATTTAGTTTCTCATGATGGAAATTATTTCACTTAATTTGGTTAGAGCTGCATTGACACGGGGGTTCATTACAACACCCATTTGCTTGCAATTCAATTTAAAATTAAATACACTTCGTTGTTGATTTTATTACTTTTAAACTACTGTATCTATTGCCTTTATTAGCTGCTAATACACAATTATGAAAGTAAACAGTTTTCATTACTGAACATCAAACATTTAAATAACCACATTTGATCTCCTTTTGGGTTGTATCATTTCTCCTTTCCTTCCTTTTTCAGGGTATTAGATCAAGAGAATAATTTATTCTGTGAAGTTAGGTCTCTTTTGTGCTCACCAGCATGCTCATCTGCCATCACAGCAGAACATAGCTTCCTTGGCTGTACCCATAAGGGTTATTTATTTCCTCCATTCATTTCTTAACAGGTAACTTGATGCATGTATTTATCTGAAGGTCACATACAGCTCATATAACTTGATCACAAAAACATTGCTCCAATTCATATTTCCTTCACTCTCTAGGGTAACTCAGAGGCAAGGATGAAGGGTGCTGGGAGAAGCCATTTGGTCACCTTTTGAAGTGCACTGTGTGCTGCACATAAAAATTACAGCCAAAACTGGGTATCTGAAAATGGGGGGTTTCAAAACAGAGGCCTCTTTCAAAAGTACAGGCTTAATTTTCCTAGGCCTGAGGACCTTTACTGGGGAGAAGTTTCATTCATTAATATCTGTAAAGCACTGAAAGACCTTTGGGAGGAAAGTGCATAAGATAGAAATACAAAGTAGTCCTTATCTGACATACCTTTGAAAGAGTTCATGAATCCTGGCTAGCAACTTCTGCTTCTTATGTTGAGAGACTTCCTTGTGCTGCTTTGAGTCCCACATGCCAAAGAATAGAAAAAAAGAAAACAAAAAAAACCTTACAGTTTGCTTCCAAATGTACAAAAAGGACATGGAAATAAAAGCCATAAATGTGCAATTTCCAAAGGTTTGACTTAGGTCTTCTAGTTGAAGGTTTTCAGAAAAAAATTAGGTTTTTCAACCACTCTTACTTTATTACATTATTTTTTCCATAACTTTTTTTCCATATATTTTTCCAATTTTTTTTCAATTTTTTCCCATTATTTCTAAGAGAAAATGAGCACTAATCTTGTTTTACAATAATGATTGGCATATTTGTGCATGGTATTGCCCCACAGCCCTTTTGTTTTTAGAACACCTAACACGTAGTCATATATGCATGTATGCATGCATGTGCGTATTTGTACACACACACCAAAAAATATAACACACAAAACAGTGAGGCATAAACCACCACAGAGCCCACAGACTTGCTCCACTTTTAACCTGCTCCAAATCTTGATGCCTTGTCTCACCACAGCTCTTTTTAAGTATTTGGCATTTTTGGAGGTTACAACACATAGGAGGTTAACTCTTATCAGCAGTCCTCTCCCTCCACAGTTCTGCATCTCTCTGGCATGAAGCTGGAGAACCTGAAGTTATTTACACCTGCACAGCAAGCTGAAAATGTCATTCCATCAAGAAGCCACCATTTATATCTTTTGGCCTGCATTCTCTATGCAAAACCTGTCCCTGAAAACAATAACCCTGCTAAAGGTTACACACTCAGGAAAAGAAAATTCTTCTACCTGACTTGCACAGTTCAGAGCTCTTGCTGAATATTCAGGGACATTTATCATATCAGGGTCTTCTACTGGTGTCCATGAGACTGGCGTGTACTCAACACTAACAATATACAAGGATTCCTACTGTATACCCTGGTACTGTTGTCTCAACAATGTAAAATTATATTCCACTTCCCAGTCTTATCAGTCCTCAAAGCCAAAAAAAAATCCATTTTGATGGGAAGAAAACGTAATAGGCTATGGAGAAAAACTTCCTATTGAGGCTCCCTATCTGATTCTTTCTCCTTTCTTCCAAATATCTAAATTTCTTGACTAATGTCTGTCTGTTTACAAGGAAGTTTAGGAACTTCTGTTGAAGACTAGGGCAAAGTGTCCTGCTTGTTTCCAAAACAAAAACTGAAAGAGTATAAAAACAGACTACAAAAAAACATATTAAAAAATCCTGTGCAAGTAGCTTTAGTTACTTGCATTAAAACTAACATTAGTTACTTTTAACCCTATAAAATTAAAGCAGAGACATCATAGTTACTTTAAAATACAGCATGATTTGTTGGGCTTCCCTAGCAGAGCAACTCAGATGGATGCAATAAATCCTGCAGGTGCTGGTTAAGCATCACACAGACAGAGAAGTGTAACATGACAAAACTACCTCAGAGCAAGACCTTCCATCTCTCTGCGTGGCAATTGTGGTGTGTACAATGGTCCCTTAACCACTGCTCCTCTGCTAGTGGGAACGAAGCCCTCCTGAACCTGGACAGCTTTTGGCTGAAGTTCTCTAGGAGCCCCTGGAGCAGGGACTGAGGTCTGTTTCTCTCCCACCACCACAAATGCTGACACTCATTTTCTTTCCCCAGCTCAGTGAATCACCACCTACACTGCTTCCCCAGGAAGGGCTGGGAGGCGGTTCTGGTTCTGGCTCTGCTCCAGCAGGACTGGCAGCTCTCTGGTTAGGGTGATTGGATCTTCTTGATGCCACTTTCTACAGTCCAGTGGGGGATGCCCCAAGCGAAGGGCCAGGTTCTTTCTCCCCAGATGCCCTCTGGGGCATCACCAAGCAGTGACACTGAGCACTCCTTCAAGCTGCGGGCACCAGGCTGCTGTAGCTGGGACTTTTGGCAGGGTGCACAGCAACCAAGACTCTGAGAAGGTTTAATGACAAAAACTACCAACTGAATTACATCAGGTGTTTTCAGAGTCTGGTGGCAGATGGGAAGGGGTTTAAAGTTTTGGGCTGTTGCAGTTAAAGCTGAAGTTCAGAAAGCAGGCTTGGTTCAAGAATTTGTCTCCTGGATGCAGTTCTTGGCAGTGCCCGAGATGACAGCTTTTGAGGTTAAGAAATTAAATTAAATAGCAAATTTACTTAATATAAAAGATCCAGTAACCATAATAGTACACCACCATTCACACATTACCAGTCCAAACTTACGAGCCAGAAGCAGAGAAGTATTTTTTATTAAAATTGATTGTATTACCAGACTCCCATAGCTGCCCAATCCCCTTGTTTATCTTCCTAATCTTAATTAAATAATGAATATTCAAAAGAAAATATGAATTGGGGGTCTCTGTACGAACTGCACCGCTATCTGTCTCTCTGCTTCTGAAGAGGGAATACAATTTAAAACTATTTGTTCTGTATCCTAGTAAAATATTTGTCACAGCATGTCATGATAATTTTTAAAAAGCTCTATCATCTACCTAATAAATTTGTTAAGTTTATTCAAACCTTATTGAACAGGAAAAGTGCAATGAGTCATGGTTAATATTTCTTTACCTACACTAAGAAATAAAATACATC
Organism: Phaethornis superciliosus; assembly: GCA_023637945.1. Lineage (NCBI taxonomy): Eukaryota > Metazoa > Chordata > Aves > Apodiformes > Trochilidae > Phaethornis > Phaethornis superciliosus. The sequence continues at coordinate 85,631,340 of JAJQWJ010000002.1, forward strand.
AAAAATTCAGTGCTTAAGGTACTATTTGGAAAACCTCTATGAGTCTGTAATACATCTTCTACGTGATTAAAGAAAGGAAAAAAAAAAAAAAAAAGAAAAAACCCAGGAAACTTGCTTCAAAATGAATTATTCACCACCTTGAATAAATTTCCATCTTTCCTATTTGCAAAACCCCAAAGTCAGTTATGTAAATTCTAACCTACACTAATTACCTCAGGGGTGTGCAAGCTAAAGGAAAGTAGATGCAGTAGAAAAAAAATCCCAGACATTTCCAATTTAATAGAGGAAAAATGTGTAAATTTTCAAAAGCAGAGAAGCTCATAATGTGTTTGGGTTTTGTTTTTGTTTTTTAATGTGGAATAATCATTGCTGCAATATCCTCTGAATCAGAGATTTACTGAAATAAACCCAAATGTTTTTTCTCAATGGGATATACCATCACACAAGCTTCTAACTAAGCGCTTCTTTCTCATCATGACACCAGCATTGTCTAGACTGTAAAAACAATCCATTGTTGACAATGAGCATTTCCAAAAAGAAGGCATGAAATGTGGTTTAACTTTGAGTCAATATAGGTATCAAGGGCCACTTTAGCCAAAACAGTGACTAAAATCTCGGAACCACTCAATATCTTTCAGAGCTCACCTAGGATGTACCAGAGAAAGCAGGGTGTTGTTTGTAAGCAGAAAGGCTCAGTCTCAGCACCATTTTGTCTTATTCCTCCATCCTGACACCAGGAGATACTTCAGCTGTGACATGGCTCCTTCACGGTTCTTTCTCAGTTTCTGCATCTGCTATCTTGAGGTCCTGTTACTCAGATGGCCCATCTACTGATTTCGGAAAGTGTTATCAAGACCCACACTTGAATAAAGACCCTTTAGTCATGGCTCAGACTAGAGACACACAATAGTAAGTATTGTTTCTGCTGCAGACAATAACAAGAACTTTATTCAGTACTATTAATCACTACTGAGTAGCTATTTTCACTGTGTAATTACTTGACAAACCATAGGACTTAATTTCTATAGTAATTTTCATTTTGGAAAAAAATTAAAAACCCTACCCAAACATAACCTTTCCTATTAGGAGAAAGCCCACACAACACAACAAAGCTTTGAAGCAAAATGAAATTGGTTTTCTATCATTTAACACAAAAGGAGCATTTAGGCAAAGCTTTTACCCTTCTCTTTTGGTCAGTCCTAGCACTGAGATTACAACCTTCTGGAGAGGTACTGACCCCACTGTTGCTTGACACAGCCAGTTGAGCCTTGGCCCTGATGAAATTGTACTGTCTGTGAAGAGTGCTGTAGGGATTTACTTTCCCACAGGTCCTCCTCACTAAGTCAGAGAGCATCAGAGGCAGTGTGGAGACACCACCAGTTGGACCTCCAGCATCCTCCCACTGCCCACAGGGATCCTACATATGGAGGATCTTGGTTCCACACTTTGAGAAATAATATGGCTACAAAACAGAGCAGGTAGTGCTGTCATTCCAGCAGTAAACAAATGCCCATATAAAAAGCTTTTACCTAGGATTTCCATCTTAGCATCCCAAAATGTTTTACGGTGACAGAAATCCTATCCACTCCTTTTTAACAGATGGGAAAAGGGAGATGCCAGTGACCTTCCTGTGCAAAGTGTCAGCAGGACAAAAGACAAAACCCGTGGTTCTAGTCCCATCACTGCCACTGAATTTCTCTCCTTCAGCTGCCTGCTGATGGAGATCTACACCCAGTGATTGTCAACATCTAGTGCACTATACTCCACAACAAAAGTAAAAAGGAAGAACCAGCTGAGATGAAGAAAAAAATATTGCAAGAAAACATTCCTTTCAGGAACATTCTGACAAAGTGAGATTTTTGGAAGGCTTTTCCTCTCCATGTTAACTACAGAGAGATCACAGGGAAATTAGACATTGAGAAGTTGGATGAGTACCCTCAATTTGAAATCAAAGACCCTAGTAGCTGGACAAGGCCTGCTCTTGAAACTGCACTGTCCATTACCTGTTGGAATTTAGATGACCTTGTCTTTGAGACAGTCAGAAGCCAGGAGGTAAATTTGTATCAAACTCCTGGACACATGGTAGTATTATTCATGGAAGCATTCTCCTAAAAATGTGCCACAGATTCTCAGATTTTACATGGGATAAAATAAAAATGCATCCCTTCATCCCATGACTTTTTTTCCAAATAGAAAATTAAACCTATTACTGCTCATGAGCATAAAACTGAAAACTTAGGCAACTAAGCTATCTGTAACAGTAAGGGAAAAAACCCACAAACCTAAATATCATATTCTCTCTTAAAATTGTTACTGCAGAACACAAAGTGAGATTTACTTTAGTTATGTTACAGCCTTATTACATTGAGTAATATAGGTACATTTAATGACAACAGATCATTTTGATAGATTTGTAAGGCATTGCATTATTGACTGAGCTACCAGTCAACATGGGGAGGCAGTTTCCTGCCACTGAGGTAGATGTTTTTATAAGACATATGTATAAAAAACACTGATTTTAAACAGATACTGAAACTAAATCCAGCTATAAAGAAGGTGTGACAAAAAGGACCCGAACTTCCCCAAAACTCAGAGATGTTTTCCTTCCGGATTTTGTTCCAGGGTGACAGTGCTTACAAATTAAAAGAACTTGAATTCTTTGTTTAAGGTGCACTGAGGAAACTCTGGAGGGATGGCTGTTGCAGAGCTACCCAGCTTCCACAAAAATAATGATTTTGCCTATCCAGCCTCAAAACAGAGAACTTGCTTTCTCATTTCTGACTGGTTGTTCACAGAGAGAGCACCTGTAGTTTCTTCAGAGCCACCAGGTATTCCCTCAGATGCTTCTTATTTCACAGTTGAGAAGATATAGCTACAAGGTCATAAAGCTTTGATGTCCTCATCAAAATCTACAGTGTTGTAACTGTATGCAAGGCCATCTATCAGAGTGTCTGACAACCATAGCCAAGCACTGAAATTATACAACACTGAAATGGCATTTGCCATCAATGAAGAGACTTTAAGCAGAAACATGCTAGCCTGTCAAAGCTCTGCAAGTTCAGATGTCTCCAGATCAGCCTAGAAATGACCATCTACCGAGAAACTTCAGGGAATTTTAACCTAAATAGAAAGACATAATGGAAGATCCTAAGAAAAGATAAAGGAAGATCCTAAGAAGTGATAATGGAAGATGCTAAGAGAAAGGGGACACATTTCCTCCAGTATAAACTCACATAGCACAAGCAATACTATTGGAAACCAAGGGAACTCTGACATCCTATGGATCTAAAATGAATAGTTCACATTAAAAAAGAACAATAAAAAATGTTCATAAGCTATATAAGGAATGAATGTGTGTAATTTTACAGTCTTTTCTACTGTCTGGATACTGACATCAAATGATGGCACAAACTACTGAAGAGAAACTGAAAGGAAATACTTATTGGTAATACTGAGCCTTCTTTTTTTTTTTTTTTTGTGGTTTTCCCCCATTCTTCCTCAATTTAAAAACATTTGTTGATTTCAGCACAGAATGTTTTTATTATTTCTATAATGTTTTCAAAGTCCCTTATGAAACTTTATTCCTTTAATCCTCTTGCTCTTCCCTAAAGCAGGTATCTAATTTTAGGTCTGTTTTGCAGACAAGGAAAACTGAGTCATAACAACTAATTTGCTTGTTACAGCCCCATAAAAAAATTATGTTTAGGTCTGAGGTTACAGTCTACTCTGTCTTCCCGAGTCCCATTCTTTATTCCGACTGTCAATAAAACACTGCCTCACAAATTTGTCTCCATAATTGTAATCTAAAAGCACAGGCTTTAACTTTATCCAATAATTTCCATTTGTACTGGATTTACCATCATCTTCTGTTTCAAGTCTGAAACTTGAACACTTTATAATTAAAAGTGACATTCACTTACAATCAGTACATGAAAATTACAGAGAGGGAAACAATGCTTTAAGTACAGTTTACTATATGACTGTCTTAAATACAACAGTGGAAATCACAAGATGCCATGCCTAATGATTTCTTTCTCTGCAGAGAACAGATCTCCTTCTGCAAGCCCACATCCTGCTCCATCTCTCTGCAGAAAGTTACAAGTAGAAATCATTTCAGATTTTCAGCTGAAATGTAAGCCCTCTTTCTCTGATTTCAATGCTGACATGAGAAATTGTACCATGAGATCATACTATGCCGACACACCTTTGAGTGAACGTGTTCATTTTAGTGGATGTTCTCATTGTAGCCACTTATTCTTGAAAGCTGCATCCTGTCTAGGGGTCTGCCACAGCAGTAAGAGAGACCAACTCTGTTAACATATTGCCAGCAGGCTGAGCAACAGTGATAATTTATCACCTTTGTACTAAGCATGTCAGCATGCATGTAATGCAAATGGATATTTCCAAATACTTCTATACCTCACAACTTACAGATGACCTGGTTACACACTAACAAAGTAGTGTGAACTTCAAAGCCTTTAAAAACTCAGATTACAGATAATATTTGGAAAACGTGGTACATCTCAAAGTTAGCCCTGCTTTGAACTAGGCAGCCTCCAGGGGTCCAGTCCTTCCACACCTGAATTAATCTGTTGTATGAAGCATAGCTCAATAGTACCATCAAGTATAGATTCCTCTTGGCAAATTCAGATTTACTGTAAAACCACAGAAGCAAAACATTTCCAACATCCAGAGCATTTTACTTACTTGTAGCTTAGTAAAATCTATGAAGTTCAATCACAATATCATAAAATGTTTTGGGTTGGAAGGGACTTAAAGATCACCTAGTCCTGAACCCCCCTGCCATGGGCAGGGACACTTTCCACTTAACCAGGTTACTCAAAGCCCCATCCAGCCTGGCTTTGAACACTGCCAAGGAGGGGACAGCTGCCCTGGGTGACTTGTGCCAGTGTCTTACCACCCTCATAGTAAAGAATTTCCTCCTAACATGTAATTCAAATCTCACTCCTTCAAGTTTTAAATCATTACCCTTCTGAACCCTGCTAAGGAGTTTCCTGCAATAAAAGCCAATGAACAGTAGACCTAGCTACACCTGTGGCTCCAGTTTTGCTCAAATATATTAAAATTACAAGGAAAATCTATCTGGGGAAGAAAGAAAAAAAAAAAAACAAACCTACAAAAAAACCCCCAACTAAACATAATTCTGGATACTACATGAGCTAAATTTGTTTTCATTGTATTTATACTTGCAGGTTCATGTCTCTTTAACAGTAATCCTCAATCTTTCTTTTACAATTCTCTTTTGAGTTCTGCTTCTTTTAACAGGTGGTCAGTATTTTATGAAATCACTTAAAACTTCAACAGGACTTGGCAATCACTGATTCTCTTTGAAGAATCTTTCGAATTGCATCTGTTTATTGAACCATAGAAATAGACTTCCTTGATGGAATTTGAATTTGGATAATGAGCCAGAGAGCTGACCAGTCAGATTACCTTAAGCAGCAGCAAATGCAGTATCATCATTTACAGTAGCTGTAGGATTCATTGTTCCAGCTCAACAGAATACCAAAAACAGCTTTAGTTCTTTAATTACCCTTGTGATCTTAAAGAATGAATGAACACAGTAAAAATTAAGTTAACTCCTTTATCAGTGAAAAATAATAGGGGTTTTCATTTCTCCCATCTAAATATTTACTTAACTCAAAATCCATGAAACTTATGAATAAAGCATTAAAAAGATAATTACAGTTTAAAAGAGCATCTATATCAATATTATGAGTATTGTGACAGCACAGTGACAGGCCCTCTACAAACATGAAACATCTTTACCACAGTTTGGCTTATTGTTGGCGCTCATTTCCACACTACTTTTAAAAAAATAATGTGTATATCTGAGTGTGCAAAAGCAATGGAGAAGGAACCTTAAATATCTGGAGGTTTTCCAGGCTTCTCACTGAGGAAGCAGAAGCAAGCCTGATAAAACAAAGATATTTAAAAATATCAGGTTGCAATCCTATGGGTTAGAGCTAGCTTCACATATTATCTACACATTGATCCCCTAGCTACATGTAATGGGATGTTGAACCAGCTTTGGGTCTGCTGACACATATCTGAGAGCCATGGACACTCACTAGACAGGATGTCAAAAGTCCAAGGACCATAAACAAAATACCCCTGGCTTTAGGAAGTTTCCCTTACAAAGACACCTTCAATTTGACTTTGCTCTTAGGTGCACAAGTATCATATTGACTAAGAATGACCACACAGGGTTGTACCGTGCTTAGCAGGCTGCAGCTTTCGTAAGGGGAGATCTACAGGTCCCATCAGGATATAAATGACAGTATAACCCAATGGGGTAGGCCATGGAAGAAAATATATATTGTTCTTTTATATGACTTAACTCCCTGATTAAATTCCTGATTGGACGGTAGAGTTGTCATTGTCTTGCATAGTTCCAAATTTTACCCACGTTACCCACCATTAAGCAAAGAAAAACTGATCATTCCATCACCATATAAATTGATCTTTCTCTGAATTGGCAAAGAGTCAGAGCAGTGATGATATTGATGCTGTCAGAATATAGGCCTAATGCCCAGAGGCACTAACATTTGTTTAACTAAAAGGTAAATCTCTTGATGAAAGGCAACATTTTATTACTATCCACCTGCAACAAATAGCTGATTCTTACAACTATAACTCACCTACTGATACTGGAGAGCAAAACTTGCACTTTACTTTCAGAGGCTCTTGAGCAATTCATGTTGAGGTCATGGATCAAAACCAACTATTAGACCAAATCCTGCAAGAAGTTATGCCCAGCCCAGAGGGATAAATATAGCAGCTGAATTCTGTAGAGACGGAGATTCTGAGCAAGTTGTCTAAGAACAACAATCAAGTTGCAGGAAGAGGATGTCCAAGCAGGAAAGACATTCTTGATTTCTGGGGCAGTATTTGTCCTTTTAATTTCATCATCCAAATAAAGCTGAGTAATTACTTTTTTGTCTGAGTTCAGCTGTGTCAGAAAAACCTAGATCTGATACTTTTCCATGCATTTGATCTACCAACTGGTAAGATTAAGTTGCCAAGGCCCCATCAAGACCAATAGCACCCAAATCACCTCAACAATCTCTCATGTTTTGAGGTCATCTTGCCTTTAATCAAACACATGAAAAGCCAGCATAACATCAGGCCTTCCCCTGCATATTTCTCTGCTCTGCAAGATCAAGTTCTGCCCATAGCATGTATCCCTGCATTGCCCCATGACAGATGATTTTCTGCAGCATACTACTCTGCATAACCTGCCTTGTTTGTACCTGCTCAGCTCCTACCACAACAAAGTCTCAAAGTTATGATTTTCTCTCAATAGAGTTTATTTTTCTTTATTAAAAGCAAATGTCATAGGGGAGTTTGAAATCTGTGGTAGTTGAAATACACAGTAGGCTGCAGGAAACAGTAGTGCTTTCCAGATTTAATATTCTTTAACGTGTTTGTTAACAGAACACTGACATCTGCTTAGCACTTTCTTTACAAGAATCTATCAGCTCTCCCCTTGAGTATTCCTTACCAACTTCAACTATCGGCTTTTGCATTTAGAAAACAGAATGTGAAGTAACAATGTGGCTTAAAGTTCCAGAGCTAAAATCTTGCATGAACATTTTGTTTTTTAAATTATTTTGGAAACTGCCTTTTCTCTTGCAAAATTGTTTGGTCACAGTGATGTCATACATTAAGCTGCTGTTTAAGCAAAAGACACCCACTTCTATAAAGCTACAAAGTAGAAAGGAAAACAATAAACTAAAGGATAGATAGTTAATACAGCTATCTATTGTTAATATAGCTATCTTCTTCATGACAATGGTGCCAGCAAAGCTCTAATGCAAATCAGATGCCTCACTGGAGAGAATTTTTGGCAGTCTAAAAAGAAACAGCAGCAAAGTGTTTTTCTGAACCTCACTTAAAAAACCAGTCTCAAGTACTATAAACTCTCACTTGCTATTTTTAACCCTTGGGCTCCCATGGTTTGTTTCTGTTTTGTAAAAGTAAAGGAATGTGAGAGACATGTCTATTACACTCCTTCATTCAGCCTGAAGGATAATTACTCAGTTTGGTAGACATTTGAAAATATTATGTTACCTCTAACGGCAAAATTGATAGAAGCTTGTTTCAGGCTCACTTTATGTCATTATGGCATATTAAATTAACTAATCATAAATTATGTTGGCTAAAGTACATCTGCTACTCACTAAACCTGCAGCAGAAAGGGAAGGATATTTTTTTTTTTCCAAATAAGAAGTAAAAGCTGTGCATTAAATTCAACACTTTTTCAAACTAGAAAAGTTATATTCAAGCAAAAAGAGCTGGAAGTTTTCAAAAGATGGTAGCAATAAATTCTGAAAACCATGACAACAATCTAACACTGAACCTGTAGCTGATGTGGAAAGGCATCAACAGAGCAATGCTGCAAGAGTAAATTCATGGATTAAAGAGTAAAGATGGTCCACCAGACAATAAAAAAGGTCAGTTAATAAGAATAAGCATGCTTATATTATTGGTAGATGCCTTTCAATACCAATATGATATAAGATGAAGATGCACATGTGTGCAGCCTCTGCTTCGATGTCACCTTCTATTTTCTGTTCAAAGGGGCTGAATATACCATGTCTATGTGATTCCAAAGAACGAGTGGACATATACAACACTGATATAGAAGACAATATAGATTTCACATTGATCCTTTTGTCACCTTTCACGTTGCAGGATGCAGATGTGACAGCTGATATCGTATCAGCATGAATGACTTCCCCAAGAGGGCAGGGACAACTGAAGTTAGAGAAGTGCAAGAGGAATGGGGAAAAAACACAGGCATTCAAGACCTCTTTTATGCAATATAAAGAATTGAGTCCATATCTGTAAACACATGGTACACCATCTCGATCAATCACATTAAATGATTATTTTCTTTCTTTCCAAAGAAAATAAGGAAGAAACGTGGTATTATCTATACATGTGGATTCATATATGCAGTTATCAAGTTAAAAAGCAGAATGTTGTTCTGGGGTGACCAGATAGCTTGCTTCTGTCTGGGAAACAAACTTTGATGAACACTTTCAAAAAGCCCATCAGATTACCAGTGAATATGTTTAGAAGGCAGGTAAAAGGCGGTTTGACAAATCTGTGCTCCTTTGGGTGTCACAGAGCCCCATGAAGATTTGAAGGCATCCAAACAGCCCAAACTTAGTTAAGTGTGAATTCTTAACATATTACAAAGTACTTTGGAAAGACGCAGCACTCTGTTCACTCATTCACAGGCTCTCACTTCATCAGTCCCTTGAGGCAGGTGATGGTCTTAGTACCATCTGAATCCTTTTCTGTCATGATACCATCTCATTTCATGTTCTTTGAACAGTATTCCCTGAATTACCTTCAATGTGTGATACATACAGCTACACTAGATTTTAGAGGACAGCAGTGAGGAAGGGAATTTTATCCCTCATCGACACATAGAAGGCAGTGATGAGGTTTAGTTCTGCAGTGAAAAAATTCTAAAGCTTCCTCTGAAAATAAAAGAAAGCTTAGATCACTATCAGTCACTGGATAACCTATTTTAAGCCCATCAGAGCCAGTTCACTGTTCTCATGTTGCTAATTAAAAATGATGGCTTCATCAATTAAGCTCTCCTCCTGTCCCCTAGTCTTGGTGTGATTTTTCAAAGGGACAAATGGTAGTTTTGTGCCCAAAAGTATCACTTCCGCTCTGAAAACCAGTGTCTTTGTCAACATGAACCTGATCTTTTCTCTTTACACTTTGAAATGTCAAAAAGAAAGTCATAGGAAGCTTTGCCACCCTGAAAAATACAACAGATTTATAATCTGGGAATCATCTTATCCTCTGTACAATGAATCCTCCATACATAATCCTCCACACATAAATCCTTCCTGGGCTCCAACCCGAACTTGCTCATTGAGAGATGAATAAGCCTTTGTTAAATTTGGCAGAGAGAGATATCCTAAGCTTAAGCTCTTGATTGAAACTCAATTGCAATACTTACTACAGAGCAGTCAGAGACACTGCACTACTTAGGAAATAGCAATAAACTATTTTTATTCACATTGAAGTGGAGGCAAAGAGCAAGGTCCTGTAGCTAACTTAGTAAAGTGCCAGTCACACAAAGCAAGTCAACGAAATGGACTCTCTGCTCCTCTTTCAATATATGTATCACCAGGCAGTGAAATAGAATTGGGGTGTACAAGGTTAACAAGCCAGCATCATGTTATGAAGCAAGCGATAAAATTCTCTTATAGTCCTTAATTCTGACCTGTTCCAGTGAAAAACTGCCAAGCAGAATTATGTCATCCTGAACATCTCTCTCAAACTGTTCGATATATGAAGGAATCACTTCATCTTCAAGCTCCCTCTGAAGGTCATGTGCCTTACTGGAGCTGACAGGCATCACGGAGTCGGGAAAATCTTCACTGGCTACACGAGCTGCTTGAAACAAAAGTGGTAGATTGTGTCTTAGCAAATGGGAATTCATTCACTGGTTAGTACCTGCTCAATTCACATTTTTGGCTCACCAACATTTTAAGACAACAACTCGTGCTAGAAAATGAACAGTAGTAAGTAACAGCAATAGAACTGACAGCTTCCAAGTGCTGTTACCAGAACAGCTTTCCTCAAGAAAATATCTGCATAGAGGGATAAACATGTTACTCAAAGTTTGCTCCTAAAGAGTTTTAAAAAGGCGTGTTCTACATTGCCATGGCCATTTCACTCCCCTGTAAATCTTAAAGAAATTGGGATTTGGAATAACTTTGGCTTTTGTTTCTGAGAAAGAAGAGGAATAGCTGGAACTGAAAAAAAGTCAAGCATTTAATCTTCCTCCCACTCATGCTGAAAAAAGATTCCTCCTACAGGTGTGTGCGCACAGCTCATACCTAATTATGAGGTATGAGGTCCAGTTCTGCTCTCACCCACATCATTCCCCTTATTTCACCGTGGTGACCTATGGAGAACCAAAGGGGATATGCTGCACATAAATAAAAATATATCCCATTCATAAAGTCAGTTTTAGAGAGAAGCTGTGTCTTTCTTTTTTTTTTTTTCAGTTTTATTCATCATGATACAGTACTAATACTGGCTTGGGTCATAAATAATGAAGACAACTATTTTTGCTCATTTGTCCATGTTAGGATCACTGAGAAATGACAGATACCAGGTTTTCCACATCAGATTTTATCTTTCTTGCCTCATGTTTCTGTATGGAAGTGCATGTTTTTTATAATTCTCTGTGCCTTTCACTGCAAGAAACTGCCATATCTAGTTACTTGCTTCTCTGTTTGTCCATCCTAAGACATGAAAGCAGTTGAAAGATTATTTTCTTTCTCACTCCCCTTTGAAGTCTCTCATTCTCTAATGAAGACCAGAAAAGGAAAGATAAAACTAGGGCTATTAAAATTTTCAGTTTTGCTCTCTACTCATTGCTTAATGACTTTAATTGTTGAGCCTCCCGAGTACTTAAATCACCTCAGTGCCACCAACACACAGGAAGTAGGGTGGGTTTTTTTAGCTAATTACAACAGGATACAATTCAAAATCATGTTGGGGGAAGTACAGTAGATATAAACAATCCAAACCATTACCCCAGGGTACACAATCTCTTTATGTAGCATCTTACAAGCCTAAGGAAAAGTGTTTTGACCTACAACAACAAACTGCAAAACCAAAACAATATTTACATTTAAATTTACTGTACCATTAAGGGTTTGGCTAGGAGAGGGGAAATCCAGGAAGCACAGCAGAAGGAAGCATTGTCAACAGCAGAAGATGCAGCATTGCTTGTTTCCCTCAATGTATTGTACACTATGGGCCATATACTCAGCTGGTGTAAATCAGCTGCTTCACTGCTTTCACAGGATAAGTGCAAAGTTATATCCTGGTAGGGCTGAACATTCCTTCATCAGGACCCTCTGTATGTAAAGAATTAGTTCTTACATAATCAAAAAAAAGAATAAAAACATTGAGTTCACAGAGATGCAGTTATTATTTTTGTGAGAAATCATATCAAAATAAGTCAGTTTTTGTGGAAGACACTAGATTCATTAGCACATGTTGTAGAAAAAGAGCAGAAAATGAGAGAAAACATTTCAAAAGCCTTTTCGAAGGAAGCAACTGCTAAAAATGCAGAGATAAATCATGATTCAGATTTGAAAAATATTTGATGAAAAGACTCATATGCTCATATAAGCACAGTTGGAAAGACTGTTTGTTTGCCTGAGCTGGAGACAGAGAGAGAACAGGATTGCTCATCTGGTCTATTCCTTCCACACCAGCAAAAAGACCTCAGACTTGGTCACCACCAGGCTGCTCCTTGTCTGAACTGACCCACAGGTTAAAGTCTTGAGCTACTTGCCTGGAGCAACACTTGACCAAAACAAATCCTCCACCTCCTTGCTGTACCAAAAGTAGCCTCAGAGCTAAAAATGTTACTGCTTTGCACGGGGGATGAGATGGCTGAAAAAATTATGAGGAATTTTATTGATATATTGATGAAATGATTAGAACTAGGCTATCCAAGTTGTTAGCATCTGCATCAAACTTTTCATTGTGTCTAATGTACTTAACAGCATAAGTAATACTTTCCACACAGTTTAAATCACTTCTTCTCTTTAGCACAGGCTGCATTTGCAGATGCTGTGCTGTAACTAAAGCAATCTCTCCAGTGATAGCCTGGCTGCTTGTAACTTCATTTACCTACGCATTTGTCCATCAGATAGCAGTGGTTTATAGACTGAAATGAGATTTTAGAAGTAAGTTCAGCAGCAGACTACACCTCAGCATGAGTTTGAACGCAGCATGAGTTTGAAGCAGCTATAAACTCCATACAGAGAAGGCATTTTGGCTGCCTGGTTCTAGAAGACTCTGTATAAATTGTAGCTAAAAAAGTACAACACCAAAGGCTCATGGATCAGTTTCAAACAACTGAAATGCTGCAAAACATTGTATTTCGATTTTTGTGGTTGTTGCCAAAGAATAGCAAAATAGAAAATTATTGGTAAAAAATATACAAACGACCTAAAAAACAAGCAACCACATCACCTTTTAAGTTGCTTTATAATATGATATAACACATACCACAAGAGTGACCAACAGGTTACTCAGCTACAAAATGCTTTATATATACAATTCTGTAAATTCTGAGCCCGGTTCTTTCCTCCCCTTTGGGGATCATCTATTAATTAGGACTGTATGACTGTGATTTTTCAGCTCAATGGTCAAATGAAGAAAAGAAGCAGTTCTGTAAGAGCGTAACCAAATGAATCCTAGTTTTCTATGGATTTTCTGATGTCTAATAAGGGTCAAACTCCCATATTAGCTTTTCTCTCAGTGAAGACATTAATAATGCTTGTCTACTCTGCTCAGCTGCCCACTTCCATAAAACTGGTTGGGAAGTCAAACATGTGATGCTTGCTCATTTTTTAAAAAGTGGATTGAAAGTGAACAAAGGGTTTAAAAAATTGGGAAGCAGAAACACAGGCAGAAATAAATATACCCTGCTATACACACGCAGAGGTAGAGTCTAAATGAGTCTCCTTTCCCCAGGGAACTCCTTCTCTATTCTGGCTTTTTTTTTTCACTTAAGCCAAGAAAAAAAAATCAGCTAAGACAGGGTGCAACATTCACCTACATCACTAGCTTTGATACCTATTAAGGTACTGTTAAGAAATAAAAGGCACCTCTCAAGACACAAGACAGCAGTGGGCTGCAGTGTTTCCTCTACTTGCTGCCTTCATGCTTTCATGTGTGGGCTTTTATGTGCTCCTGGAGCATGAGACACGTGTGTTAATAACTTTGTTTGCCCTTAAATTAAATTAGGGAGCTGGTAGCTCAGCAATGTTTGCAGCTTCAGCACAAGATTGCTGACTGCAGAGCATACCTTGTACGTTAAAATGGCTTTGCAGGGGTAAGAGATCTGAACCTGTCTCACACCTCATGAAGCCAAAGAGTAGTGAGACCATTTTTCCTCTCATGGTGGTTTGATATAACTGGTTGGAGAAAAAGACATTTTTAGGTCAAATATTCCTGGTGAATTTAAGTCAAATATTTTAGGAGATTAATGAAAACTTGTTTTTCTCTCTAAATATCCTATTTTCTGATGAGATTTACTCCTCTGTACAGTTTCTGTTCATCTTAGCAATATTCTTTAATGTTATTTGTACCATGATATAAAGTTTTGGGGCTCCTAGCTCAAGGGGAGAACAACCATTGGTGGATGGGAAAGGCCTTCCCTTTACTCCCCAGTTCCCTTGCTCAAAAGTAGAGAAATATACATGGTGCAATAACTTCTCTCACTTAGCCTTTAGCCATGCAAGAAGTGATGGTCAAGGCTAAGGCAGTTGTCCAAGATCTTTCTAGAGCCACAGGAGAGAGATCTGCTTCAAGGGCACAATTTTTCTACTCAGCTAAGAGGTGTCTGTCTGAGCTGAGCCAAACCACTTCCCAGAGGTGCCTCTCCCTCCCTCTCCCATCACTCTACAGGAGCCCCAGAAGAGAGTTTTCAGAAAGCTAATGGAAAGGGTCCTGGACCCTACCCTGGGGAAGCCTAAAATATGTCATCAGTACATTTTTCTTAGTCATAAAGACTTATTTTTTATGATAAAGTTATTGAAGGATATGAAATTATATAAATACTGGTAGACAGGGACCACATAAGTATCACAGAGAACCCTTATCAATCATTCCCATAGAAATAATGTTGATTTCAAAGCTAAACATGTTTTTATTTCAATCTGTGTTCTGTGTTGTTGCAATAAACAACCTATACCACTGTTAAAATCTTCTTCAGCAACGTGGAGCTCTACATTAACATGCAACAATAAAAGTCTTGCTAATAATTTGCTAAAGGTTTCTGCTTCAACTATCTGCATGAATTTAGCTATGATAGTTCTACTCCCTTTTCTTTGCATTTAAAATGAGGCAAAATGGGTTGCAAAGATGTGACTGATATGACCAGTGCCAACTCAAGGGATTTTGTAATGCTAGGCAAATGAAAATGTTTGCCTCTTCTAATTACTAAAGCCACTTCTTCTGACTAAATAACCATAGGACATGTTGCAGCTCCCAGAGCTCCAGTGCCACAAGAAAAAAAAACACCTGCTCTGTCTCTCTGAAAAAGCAAGTCCTCTGCATTACTGAAATATCACAGGGAACCTCATACAGATAGAAGGATCAGAAAATGCTTTTCCACAAAAGACGTTTTCTGAAAACGGAGCAGGGGGTGGAGAATACCCAAAACTATGAGGATAGCTCTGAGCTGGGGCTTGTTCACATGTCACTTCTCCTAGGATGAACACGAGCACCTTGTGGAAAGGCTGAGGTAATAGCAGCCTCATTAATCAAGTGGGTATAATATAATGCCTGTAACAATAAGTGAAACTAAAGTAAGGCTGTTGGCTTGAGGTGAAGAAGTTTTTGCTGCAAGTGAATCACCAATTTGTATTTTCTAACAAAGCCAGAGAAAACTATTTCTTGCTTACTTGTTAGTGTAAATCCTTAACTAGATAACTTCATGGTGTGATATGAGCCATCTATCTGACAAATGGGCTACCCCTTTAAGAGCTTAAATAAGGATTTACATTTCTAACTTTAAACACATGATATTTCTATTCTTCATTCATTAGGGTGAAATTAAACATGCAACAAAGCAGCTTACAGAAATCATTCCACTTAACATAAACTGACTTTAAAAAAAATAAATAAATAAATAGGAAAAAAAGGAACATTGATTTTGATGCAAACCAGTATATCTTTTGAGTTTACAGGGATAGACTGCCCACTCTTCCCCCCATATCCAGACTCACAAGTGTTTTATTTTTCTTCATGCAAATTATATTATTTACCTTGGAATTCCTGCATCTCATTTTCTTCATCTAGAAGTTTCATCAGTTTCTCATATAGAATATGCTCATCACATTTCACAGGATCTTAAAAAAACAGAACAGTGAAATATCTATCGTTTCTTCCAGTAGTATTTCTTGAAATGCTATTTAAACTTTATTTGAATATATTTAAAAATATGAAAGTTAAGAAGCTATTAAACACTTTAAAATAGTTTTCATAGTTCTAGTTTCATAGCAGAGATGAATAATTTTCTTTGTTATGATAGTTCAGAATAAAAAAATATACAATTGTATACTTTTAAAAGGTGAGAAATATTCTATTTTTATCTGCACTGAAACTGGTTTACTAATTCTGTTAATAGACTAGTTGAAATGACTATTTATATTCAAATTACCAGATAAATTTTATTTGAGTCTTAACAGAAATTAAAGTACTTAATTTCTTTTCCAATGTGATTTTGGATCTTTATTAGAAATTTTACTTTGCTGTCCATAATACTAACAGATTATCATGTACAAGCAGTCATTACAGCACACTGAGTTCTGAATTTGTGGATAGTCAGTCATTCAAATTCCCAGTAACATTTGGAGATTTTAACTGGAACAAGGGAAACACACATACTTTTTTTCCATGAGAAATAAAAATCCCTTCAAGACCCTGTATACAAGGAATAAATGACCAGTTGAGACTGTCTTCTCTTTAGATCTCCCAGACCCTGTCTGCTCTAAGTTATCAGTGAAGACAGACAGGTAGAAGACCACAGAAACACATACAAGGTGAACTGAAATATTTCTGCAAGTGTTCTTTAAGTGGTCTTTTGTGGTGCTCAATAGATTCTTGAGGAATAAATTCTTTTTACCATGAAATTTCAGAGCCAAGTTTTTCAGTTATGCTAAGCATTCAAAGAGGGAGGCTTCTGTAAGCACAGAATCTTTTACATTTTTTATAATATGTAACATTGAAAGGTTCCCTTGGTGAAGGGGGGAAGCAAATCCATAGTGGGGTGTTGTTTGTTCTCAGGGCATTATCAACTGAGAAATATTTCCAGAACAAATTTAATTTATCAAATATAGAAAAGATAATTGCTAATATCTTAATTTTCAGATAATAACTCATTAAAGAATCCCATATGATGAACACATTAAAATTATATTTAACTTTGTATAATAGAGTTAGTGGCTGAAGATTTGCTTTTCACCAGCTATTCTCTTTGGGCATTGGGCCCGACTTGCTTAAGTCATAAGAAGGGCATAACTTTGAAGTGTGCCCTGATTTAATCATCTTGTTCTGCTCCTCTCTTTTTAGTTACTATCTGCTAGCTGGAAAGAGGAGGTAAACATGGTTTCAAATCAGGAGATGACCATGCAGGACCAGACATTGAGTTCTGCCTATCTTTTTAATTCTGTCCACTAGGTACTAATGTGGTTTTGCTTATTTAACACTTGTACAAGGAAAAAGAAACTAAACAATGAGTCTGGTTTGTGGGTATCACCAAATCAGACAGGTTGAGGTTGGCAGGGCTCTATCGAGATCGTCTGGTCCAGCCTTCCTGCTCATATAGGGCTGCCTACAGTCAAATTGCCCAGGATCATGTCCAGGCTGCTTTTGAGTATCTCCAGGGTGGAAGGCTTGCTCTTGGCAGAGGTATTGATAAATACAGGATTATAACTGCTCTGCAGGATGTCAACACCGCGAACCTGAGGCCAGTACTGTCAAGAAGAAGTTCTCCTTCCCCTCTACTCTGCCCTGGTGAGGCCGTATCTGGAATATTGTGCCCAGGTCTGAGTCCCTCAGTTCCAGAATCACAGGGAACTGCTTGAAAAAGTCCAGAGCAGAGCCTCCAAGGTGATTAAGGGAGTGGGAAATCTCCCTTATGAGGAAAGGCTGAGGGAGTTGGGTCTCTTCAGCTTGGAGAAGAGGAGAATGAGAGGCGACCTCATTAATATTTATAAATATGTAAAGGGAGAGATCCAGGAGGATGATGCCAGGCTCTTCTCAGTCATGCCCAATGACAGGACAAGAGGCAATGGATATAAGCTTGAGCATAGGAGGTTCCATATAAAGACAAGGAGAAATTTTTTTACTGTAGGGGTGACAGAGCTGTGGCACAGGCTGCCCAGGGAGGCTTTGGAGTCTCCTTCTCTGTGGACACTCAAATCCCACCTGGACACATTCCTAGGTGATCTCCTATAGGTAACCCTGCTCTGGCAGGGGTGTTGGATTAGATGATCTTTTGAGGTCCCTTCCAACCCCTAACTTTCTATGATTCTCTTGTTAACAGACCATTAATAAATGTGTTACCTCAACCTTTGACTGGAATTATGCTGGGGAGAAATGGAGGAATCCCAAAGGACAGATGCTCATACATGGATCATCATAGCCCTATATGCAAGTGACTAAAGCCAGCCCTCCACTCCTACCCCAGAATTGGATGGACTCTCCCAGAACTTTCATATGTTTCAAATTTAAAACAAAACAAAAAGAAAAACGAACAAAAAACAACAAAAAAACTCCTAACATTTAAGGTTAAGTGTGTATCACTCAGCCTCCTTAACGTAGGCAGGAGAACATTTTATCCTGAGAAAACTGTACTTCCTTATGTCACCATTCTATCTGTATGTTTCTAGGCAAACGTGCAGTTACAGAAATCTGATCTTCCTTTTCATTCTCTGGTTAAGAAGCAGATCATGGTTCGTGAAGCCCATAAGATGAACTAAGGTAGTACCAATAGAAAGAAATATTTCATTTAAAAACCCTGAGCCAGAAGTTGACTTCCAGCATATGACATTGCTGTCCCACACAAAGAATGGGGAAACTATATCGGTTAGATGCAATTCACTCTTAATAAACCTTGATTTTTTTTTTTTTCAACAGTACATAGATGTACTGATATTCATTAGATGCTGTTTTTCTCAGTCACAAAGATGTAAATTTTAAAAGTTTAAACCTCCATATTTATTCAAAGTAAAAGTTTCTCATGAATTTCAGAAGGGACCTACTTTGAGACTTTTTAGAGTAGACAACTGTTTTAGGTTTGACTGCAACTACAATGCCTAGAAAGTGTCTATACGACAAATAAACACAAGTTTAAAAAAGTGCAGGGCTAGGAAGGTAACACAGGAGAACTGGACCTTGCCTGCTATTTGGCTGCTAGTGCTGATCTTCAGGAGCTAGGCAAAAGCATTCAGCCCATGCACAGCTAAGCACTTCATTAACATGATGAAGTTCTTACTTAAGTCCACACAGATTCAGGCAGGCCCGTTCCCACCCTTTTTATCTAAAAGCCATGACGGCACGGAGAACTTCCTCCACTTGCAGGGAAAGACATTACCCTCTGGTTGATCTCTCTCATACCTATGCATAACTTCTGCTCTCTCAACTCTGCAGACTCACACCCTCCCACTGCTCCCTATCACCCACAGAGAACAAAGGTAAAGAGGCAAAAAGAAATCCTTCTCATGTACTGGGAACTTTTACAAACTTTGGTGTTTCCTTCTGTCAGGCAAACATGTGTTCAGCTCAATAATAAAACTGCTCTCTAAGACAGAATTCGGGAGCAGGTTTGCAAAATCGACATCTTAGTACTCAGTTCTGGACTAACTTTGTCAATTAAAGAGAACATGGTGCAGACAACGTTCTTGGAATGTGCTTTATTTTGCTATGGTAGCAGAGTGAATAAAGCACAGCCTCACTTTTACCCATCCATTAACTCACTGTCCTTGATCAAAGACTATGTATACTGCTTATCCTGTTCAGAGCAGTTAAGGCTTATAATTTAAATTGTAAACCTCAATATTTAAATGGAACTGCATATGTGATCTTTGTCACCTCATTTTCATGAATGGAAAAGAATATTCTGACACCAAAATTACATACTTAATTCTGCCTCACCTTCTTCACTGACCTCCATCCCACACTGCCTTGGGTTTATTTCCTCATCCATCAACGGGTCAAAGTAATTTCTGCTGTATTCATTTCCTGTGGAAAGCACATGAAGTAAGGGTCAGCGATTATTAGAAGCACATGAACCAAAATGTTAATTTTGAAATCGACACCAGCAAGCAAAGGGGCATTTTTTTGCTACTTTACAAGCTTAATTTTTTTAACAAGTCCTCTAAGCCTACTAGTACTGCAATTATCATCTTGTGAAAGGTCAGAAAAGGTAATTCTGGAAACAAGTGCACTTTATGCTACTTTTGGTCAGGAACTAATGAGAAAAATTCTCAAATTTAGATGATGGAAAGGTAAGAAAAACTTTTAAAATTCAGTATCCCTCCCCATAAGCCAAATTATTCTTGAAACACAGCTTACAAGTGAATTACTAGTGCTGCAGAGGAATTTGTGTTTCACAGCTGACCCTTCTAATTTCAACAGTTTTAAATTTCACCACTGAGGTTTCAATG
Organism: Phaethornis superciliosus; assembly: GCA_023637945.1. Classification (NCBI taxonomy): domain Eukaryota; kingdom Metazoa; phylum Chordata; class Aves; order Apodiformes; family Trochilidae; genus Phaethornis; species Phaethornis superciliosus. The sequence goes on from JAJQWJ010000002.1 coordinate 85,651,601, forward strand.
GCTGAAGCATCTTTAATACGGTTTTCAACCAGAGAAGTTTTTAATTACAGAGAAGATAGTGCCTCATTAATCTGAACAACTATATTCAGTTGGGCTATATAAACAATCCAAGATTTTTATGAGATAAAAGCACTCATTTTAGCACTTCTGGAACCTAGTTTTAACCACTCTTTACAAACTAAGCAAGTTTACAAAAAAAGTAATTTGTTAATCTTACAGATGAATAATGAAGCATCTATCTGCCTAGAGAAACTCCCATCAAACATATAAAGAATATTCTTTACACAAGGGGTGAGGGAGGGCTTTTTCCTCAAAATATGTCCTTCCTTCAGCAAAAGTGCTATACATTATTAAGAGCATCCTCAGATTCATTGAGTTTGCAAATATAGTAAGCTATTACTCAACAGAGTAAAAGTAAAATTAAAAAGTCCATAACAAATTTTAAAACTGCCTGAATAGACATAGCTCTACATCCTGGTAAACACAGAAGAGCAAAACGTGCGAGGGGGTTAATTCGTCCAAGATACGCTATAGAGGTCTACAGTGTATTTGTTTCAGGATCAAAAATAATCCAAGCAGCAGCTCCTTTTCAGAGACTAAATGAAACTTTGATATGAAACTAGGTTTAATTTATATTTCTGGACTGGCACATTTTGACTGTCAGTCTCTGTTCCTTCAATGTAGTAAGTACAAGAACTGAAAATTTGCTTTACCTTGAGGTCTCAATAAAGAAAAAATAAATGAGTTTCATTTTTGTTACTTTATCTGTCAACAACTACTAGGCTGGTATGAATCTTGGCAGTATGTAATCAAAGTCTTATGTACTGCAATAACACAGCCATTCTACCTTATTCACTGTAATTGTTTTTCTCTAGCACAAAGCACTGTGATGTTATATGAACACCCCTTCACATGTTGGCAAAATAATTCACCCATGTGCTAAAAAAGAAAATGATGATGTATTTCTTTATTCAATTACTTCAGAGCTGTAAATGTAAATTGCTGGAAAGTATGTTGCAACCATACGAGCAATACTCAGCTAGTGCACAGGCTTTTTGCACAGTTTTAATATCACAAGAATTTAAAAACCTCTTTAAAACCTTTTTTATATCTTGTGAGTCTGGTGTGAAATTCTGAGGAGTAGACTTTTTGGCAACTCTTCTGGACTGAATAATTGGCATTTAAGAGGAAGTGTCACATTATATTTGAGTCTGTGAGGCATGGAAACCATTATTCAAAAAAGAGATACATTGACAAATGCCATTAAACAGCTTGCTCTTTGGCTGTCTTTAAAAAAAAGAACCTCAGCCCTTCTTTTACATAAAAGTATGAGATATTTTACCCAGGGCTTTGGCTCTATCAGAGCTATACACAGTCAGAGACAGAAAGTTACACAGAAGTAAAAAGAAGAATCAGGTTTGATTCCTCCAGAGCAACGTACACATTTTAAAACCTACCTAAGTGGAATAAGCGGTAAAGGCCAGAATCACCTCCCCAGAGTGGTTTTACAGATAGCAAGCCAATTTAAACTGCAGAACTCCAGAGAAGACTTCTAGTGAGGCTCTTTGAAGAGTCAAAATCACTGGAAAACTTAGATCACTGCTCCTGGGATTTTTTTTAATGGGATTTCTTGGTCTTTTTCCTCCCTAAGCTCAACATACACCTTAAGAGCTGGTGTGACCAGGAGGGCTGGGCACTGGGAAGTTCCTGCGATTTGTTGGGGGCAAGGAGAGTTGCTTTACTTTCAAAATAAAAAATTATCAATTTTAGTCAACATAACATATTGCCCAAGGCATTTTGCTAATAACATTTTGTGAGCATGTGAACAGATTACTAATCATTTCACACTTGCTTTTAGAAATATTTGAAAGTGTATAACATGTAAATTAACAGTCCACTAAGGAATTCACATCGCTCTTCTTTGTGGTATAAACACAGGAAAGTAAATGTTAATACAGATCTTGCTTGCAGGTATTTTGAACAGCAATGTGTAGCTTGATGCTTTCAGTCACCAAGTTACTATGAATATCTACTCCCACCAACTTCCGAAACTTGGGTCTTTGCTTTGATTCAGAGATCCATTCAAATCCATTAGCTAAATTTAAGAACCTATTCACCCCTTGATATTGTGCTATTTCATGTAGCAAACACAATAGATAATTCAGGAAATAAGAACTGGAGTGCAAAACCACAGCTTATCTATAAATTAAAATAAAAATGGAAAGAAGGGTGTTGGCACAACAGTGACCAGGTGGGAATATATACAGTTTAATTAAAGCAAGAGGAGTTGCTAATAAAATTAGCATAATCCTTGGATTCAGCCCATGGGACTGCACATGTATTACTAGAACTGGATGAAACCCTAAGATGGCTTTTAAGCTAAGATGTCTGTAGTCAATTATCCAATCTATGTCCTGAGAATACCACACAAGTGGCATGACTAAGCTGCATTTCTACAAAGTCATCTACTCAACAAAGATGTCTGGTAGCCCTTATCAATATCACATCAAGGGCACAGAATGGAATTTGATGACAGACTATTATTCATTCATAGTGTACTATTGATCTAGGCTTTTAATTTAATCAAAGATAGACAATGCTGAATTTCTGAAGTGCCTCTTGACGATTGTAAAAATGACAAAAATAATAACCAAGTCACTGATCACTGAAACCTTGAATAAGAATTCACTGGGACCTGCTTTCAGACTGACATTATGTCTTAGGGATAAAAGGAAAACTTTAGGTGAGAGCCATCTTTCATTAGAAGGAAGAATGCAGATTATGGTTTTAGCAAACTCAGCTTATTAAGTACCAGCCTTTTCAGGCAGCAGCATGATCAAAATATCTCCACTAATGACTTGGTAGCACAGCACTGGCCATTACCAAGGCAACTAATAGAAGTCTCTTCAGTAAGATAGAATGAGACAGAGGCATCCTGGAAAGATGAAATTCCAGTCTGAAACAGCATTTTGACCCCAAGGCTTTTGAAACACAATGATACAGTTGGGAATGGAAACAAGTGGTCCTCCTTTCCACACAGCTGTCTTCAAGCATTGATTTCAGCACCAGTTCCTCTTTGTGAACATCATGGTAAATCCCCACTGTCTCCATTCAACAGACTTGCACTTAATTCCCTATGGATACTTTTTGTTTCTTTTTGTTTTCCTTTGCAGATACAACCCTTTGGGAAGCCCAAATGTAAGACTTTGTGCTAGCATATATCCTGGTTTGCTCCCGAGAAGAGTATGTGACTGCATGACCCAAAGCACTATCTTGGGTCAGACCTCAGTCCTCACTAAGAGAAGTGCCCACCTCAACTTGGCCAGCAAGAACAAAGACTTGGGATCAGGAGGAAGGGGAGAGAAGGAGGATCCCACCTCTTGCATTTCCAACTGGCTTTAGTTGTTCACCCTTTCCTCAAGAAGCTCTTGTGAGTAGCACTCCTGCTCACCTGTTTTCATGATTCAGTACCTATATTGGCATAGCATGATGCCTGAATATACAGGTCTTTGTTTCGAATATGCACTTTGTGAAAAAAATTAAAGAATATACAAAATTAATACAAAACAACTAAAGCATAAGAAAGGAGAAATAAACTCGTCTTTTTAAAAAACAACAACAACCAGACAATCCAAAAAAAAAAAAACCAAAAAAACCCAAACCCACCACACACACAAAAAAAAAAACCAAACAAACAAAAAAAAAACCCAAACAAACAAAACCAACCAACCAATTTAAAAAAAAAAAAAAACTCTCAGAATGCATAAGGGAAGAAAAATTAAAATCATCAACCAAAACTGTGTAAACAGTGAGAGTTCCTGAACACAGAAAAACTGACCGGATTTCCAGTGAGTTTATAGGCTATTAGTTGATTTAAACAATGATTTTAAATTGGAAAATGAGTTAGAAAAGTTTGAAATTTTCACTAGAATATATTTTCAGGTTTCATTTCAAAATTTTTTGCTGCTAAATTTAATCACACCTAAATGTGTTAAAGAAGTTAAAAAAAAAAAACTAGCTTTGAAGAACAGAGTGAATTGAAGGGTAATCCATAAAGCAATGTTGAGACTCCATTCACATTTTGGCAAGAAAAAAAAGAGCATTATTATGAGTTTACCAGACCATATATTTTTAGTTTTGATTTTTATTTGTTATTACTGAACTGATATGTTAACATTTACCTCAAATTATGGGTGTTTCAAACACCTTTAATTAAATTTATATAGACTGCTCTAGTTTACATATAGAAGATGAATACGTATATTATCACTATATTATCACTATTTTAGATTTACATCTAAAATTTTTATTTTTAACTATAGATAAATTTTATTTATATTTTAGATGTAGATCTAAAATAAGGTTCCTGGAAAGCACAAAATTATTTCAGAGTATCACGAAATATACTGAGGGGAAAGACTTTCAAATTTTCATGAGAGAAGGCAAAATTTGATGAAGAATTACGTTACTGGCATCCTCAAACTGAAGAGCATTAAGCAAGTGAATGGACAGTAGATTATATCTTGAAAACACAACTTGTTAAATGCTACCATCACTGGGCGGCTTCTCAATTTTTAAGAAGTTTTAAAGGTATCGTATGTCATTTTCCTTATTCTCAGAGGAGACCGTAGGTAATGAGTAAACCACATAACTGTGTCTTATGTTTATATTGCAAGCCTTGAATAAACTCACTTGTCAGCTTTGACAGGACGCTGCTGGCAAAGGGGCTCTTTATGAGCTTGAGCAGTGCAGACCGTGCTGCGCCTTCCTCGACTCTTGAAAAAGATCACACCACACTCACAGCACCCACTTATTTCCCACACCCTCCACTCTGGGAAGACTTACCACATTTCTTGCAGTTTAAGTAAAGGTACCACATTGGAACTATGTTTTTTTTCCTTTTTTTTTTTTTTTTTTCCGTCCTTCCCTGTAGGCAACAGAGGGCACTGTGCCAAGGGACGCCAGTTTGAAACCTGCTGATTTTCCTGCGGAAACGATGTTGGTCAAAGGCGTGAGAAAAAGATTTACTGATGATGAGGGAGTTCATTTAGGAATACTATTAGAAGATGTGACACACGTCAATGAGGAAAATGGATTCTGAGTGCTTCCAGGCTGGCGGGCTCGGCTGGTCCCGCACTATTCCAGTGAGTTAACTTGCCAAATTTTGAGGGTCCAACAGCTCTATTATCGAGCGAATGATTTTCAAGTGTAATAAATTAGCCTTAAAAATATATATTCAGTCACCTGCTGAAAGAGTCTTTCCCAATTATAAAATGCATCCATTCTTCACAATTCTTCTCCCCTACCTTTCACAAATTCAATTTTAGCACATTACTTAGATGACTGGTACAGTATCCCCGTTGTTGAAATTGCATGCAATGGATCACGTTTTACACACTACATTACACCTTGTGCCGTTCTGCTGATTTCAATTGGATTACACATTGTGTAATTCAACGCAAAATTACTTCCAATGACAACCCTTTTATTCCTATGCATACATGGTGATCCATCATGCCCTGCATACCGGGTTTGGCATTTCCATTTCAAGTCCCTGTTGGAATCAGAAAGCATGGAACCTCATACACAGAACTTGAATTATTAGATATAAACTTTGCCATTGTTTAAGAAAAAAAGGGAAGTTTTGATTCATATTTCTGGTCCCATCCTTTATGCAAATCATTTTGTCCAACACAAATTGCCAGTGTCACAAGATCCCTTTTCTTTCACCTGAAACAAAAATGTGAATTTCCAGCTGTTTTTTATATCTGTGTTTAGTGTTTCTCCAATGGGTACCTACCATCTCTCTCTTTGGAATGAAATTAGACCCTGTTCAAAAAGCCTCAGCCTCTGGTTCTCTGGAAACAGACTGAATTTGATGCAATTGCTCATGTTTTTATCAAGTTGATGTCCCATACGGCTCCTTCACAAAGCCCTTTTTTTGCCTGAGTATTCCTGGATCAAGGTCCTCACCCACATACACTCTCTAGCAAGAAAGGCCCTATATTCCCCTGCTTCAGTTAAACTATTATCAGCAGTAACTGTTCCCTAGCAAACGATTCTCTTTACCTTGGCTTTTGATAAGGTGCAGAACTGCTCTATTTTACAGTGGGATTTTTCCCCGTAGGCCCCACACAGCACCATGTTCAATAAATCCAGCCTAGTTCTGCAGCTGGGAGGTGCTGCAACAGAGACACTCATTTGCTTCAAGAAGCAGTATAGCCAAGGTAATGCCATGATGTACCTGGGTTAATTAGAGGAACAGTTTCTGGTCTTCCACTGAAAGAGCTTTGTTTCCTTCCTTTTCCTTCCCTCCCTCCCCCCCCTAAATGTTGTTAATCTCTGTGGGCAAATTTATTGGAGCATGATATGAAATGTTAACAGTGCCTGTTGCAGATAAAATGGTAGAATTAATTAGAGCTTTTGATTTTAGAAGATAATCTAGTTTTGAAAAAAGATTTGTGTATTGGGGATCATAAGGGGAAAAAAAATGAACATTTATCATCTGGAGATAATCTTAAACCTGTATCACCAATATTTAGAATCAGGCTGTCTCTAGCCTTTGTACAAGTGTGCAGGACACATGAGAACACAATTAGCCTTTCTTTCATATTCCATGCAAAAGCAACAAAGCATCATGATCTCCGAAGGTGCCTATGCAACCACCAGGTGCAAGGTAGACCATGTCGCAGGAGAATGCTCAAAAAGCCCTGTTCCTGAATTTCGTTGCTCGCATACGTGGTTGGCACCCCACAAAGATCACAGTTTAATTTGTTCTGACATTCCCTCAACATGCTGATAGTGGAATTTTATCTATCCTGTAGAAATGTGAACAGTTCCATCCCACTGGGTTCTTCTTGGGATTAGTGGGACCATATCTGTGTAGCTTGGTGACTGTAGCGAACACTTAAATAGTACAAACTGGTATAAGCCACTTGCATATTTTCTGATCAGAGTAGCTGAGGACAAACTATATCAAATGCTAAAATAGATTAACAAGCCCATGATAAAATGCTAAGTACAGCAGTCTTGTGTTAAAGGGATTGCTTGTGACACGTATCATCCATCTGAGGTTGAGCAACTGTCCTCATATCCTGCCGTCAGCCAAAGACAACATATTCCTGGAGTTTTTGTGCTTCCATCATGACTGCTGGAAGCTGTTTGCTGGGCAGAGGCTTAACCAATCCAGCCTGAACAGTAGGATGCTCTCCAAAATGTTTTGGGTTTAAAACTATGTGGAGAAAAGAAAAAAGCTGATTCTGACTCATATTGAGGTAAGGCTCTTGGCAGCTGAGAAACATGTAGGAATAGGTTCCTATCATTATGGGTCTGAGTGATCTAACATTTTTCCCAGGGAAATTTGTCTGTTAGACTTCCTGATGGGATAACCAACCTGAATGTTTTTGGCAAATTCAAATTTGCAGATAGGAAAAAAAAGGCAGAGGATTTTGTTGGATTTAGCCAACATGAAACCCTGAATACTTTCACAAAAAAATAAATTGCACCATTCAGCAAAGACAAGACCACTGCTAGATGACCTTAATTTTATGAGCAACATGTGAAAGAAACAAAGGTAATAGGATAGATCAGCAAAGAGTCAGCATAGAATCAAGAAGAGAAAAAAAGGTAGAAGTCACTGCAACCAATTAGCTGGCTGAAAATCAGGAGATTAATCTGAGTAAATAGTCAGTCAGTTGCCCTGGGTCACTATAACATTTAACAGCAGTACCAGGTCTTCATCGTGTGAGATTAATGATGGAAAGCATATCCAGCAAAGAGTTACTGGAATGGCCTATTCCTGAACTATTAATGATGACAAACTATGGAATATTGCCCATTGTGGGAAATATGGCAATGTGAGACAGAGAATGGCCTATCAAATGGAGAAACTGATTATGGATCAGAGGGGTTTTTTGCATCACAGGCTTGCAGAGTGACTGCAGATAAGGCCTCTTTGCTTTGCCTCGGTTTCCTGAGCATACTTTCCAAGCAAAGCACGCAGAAGCCTTGCACTTAGAGTCACAAAGAGCAGTCCCTAACAATCTGGTTTGAAAGGTGAAAAATCCTCTGGAAAAAATATCAGAAAGATTCCATCAGTTTCTTGAAAGTGAGAATCAGTTCAAAAACTTTCCTGTTCAAGAAATGTCCTGTTATCTGAAGAAAGATAATGGAAAAGTTGATATAGCGCAAACACAGCTGTCAATTAAGCTGTTTAGAGAGCAGGTGCAGGCAAGATGGAATATCATGGACCTCTGCACTGGCTATTTAACTCCCAAGTGATGTGTACTCTGCACAGTAGCCTCCTGTGCAGGCATAGCCAAATTCCAGGAACAGGTTTTAAAGCTGTCTTGAACACTCAGCTGACTATTCACACTCCTTCCAGGTATCCTTAGTATGGAGGTGTGCAAAAAGGCATCTCAAAAGTAGGTGGAGGTTTTTCCTAGAGAACTCTTCCCTCCAGCAATTGCTGACAGAGGAACAGTCTGAGACACTGTTGCAAGATGGAGGAAATGATAGCACCCCTCTAGCTATTACGTTCTGCCATTAATGACATGGGTGATGGGTGTAAAGATAATGGAAAGGCAATGCCATCTCCATGTGCTCTGTTCAAGTGCATAGCCTGAAAATTCAGCCTGCTGTTTATATAATGCTTTGAACCTATAATCTGCTAAATGCTGTGATTAAATAATTGTGCTTAGGGTTATAACTGCTTTTAAAGCATACCAAGTGTTAGAATTGACAAATATCATTCACCCATAGAGTGAATAACCAAACCTAAGCCTGGGGGCTGAGATCTGGAAGAGCACCCAACAGTTCTGGAGGGGAGGAAGCCCCAAAAGGGGAGAAAAGTGAGAGGGATCAGTGAAGGGACCTAAAACAATTATTTTAAGCAGGCTGTGGTGTTGTGGTCAGCAGGCATTTCCCTTAAGATAAAGGAAGCCTAGCATGAGGTGGAGAAAGGAGTGCATGTGGGCACCCCCTCCTAGAGAAATATCTTCCAGTGCAGGGTGCAAGTCTTTCCTCCTAGGACTGAGGGGAGAGATTTCCGTGTTAAAATCTCTCTTGTGAGAGACACATTGAGTGGTTGGAGAGGGAAAGCTGTGGAAGAGATTCTCCTGTGCTAGAGGGTGGTGGTAGTTTTCAATACCATGTGTGTTTTGCTGTGAGGTGAGATGACAGCAGCTGTGCCAAGTGGCTGTGAACATGGAGCAAAGGAAAGGAAGGTTTGAGGAACCAATTCTGTGAGAGCTGGTGGTTCCAAACGACAACAGAAACACAAGAAAGGGTAGACATAGCTGTAGACCTAGTCTTTGCTGAAGGCTGTGAAGTATAGCCATTTATACATTACTACATCTATGCGATACTGTGCTTACCCATGCAGCTGACTTTTCCTTTTCCCTCCTTAATGAAGTATGGTTACACTTGGGAACAGGGAAAATTAGCTCACGAGGTACCAGAAGGTTTAGTTAATTTTTTTTACCAGGTTTCTGGACAGGCTCGAAGCTGTTGTTTTATTAGCAGCCCCTGATAAATTTGAACTGGCCTCTGTGACTGCCAAACAAGTCCTGACATAAGTTAGACTAGGAATAATTTAATGCAAGGTTGGACCAGATGATCTCTAGAGGTCTCTTCCAATCTAGAATTTTTCATGATGATATAAATGGATGATTATTTTTTTTAATAGCTGCATGACTTAGAGGCAGAGATACATGAATAATAGATCTTTTGGTTAACTGGATGCACAGAAGGTCAGGAAGGGAGACATTGTTGAGAAAAAAATTTTCCAACTCTCAGCAACATTTCCTCTCCCATTAGAGAAACACTTAGCAGTGTATCAAGCCACCACATTCCAAGTGAAATGTAACAATTTCTACTGCTTTCACAAAGATTATATTCAGTTATCATTTCTTGAACAAAATGCTATTCAGGATGAAAAATCAAAATGTTTTAAAAACACTTTTCAGGCTTTTTGAAAAAATGTGCTGTTTTCTTGAGGGAACTATTCATAAATTTCTGAAGAGGCAACTGAAAGCATGGATAGTCTCCAGCATGCCCAACTTCATTTTTTGCCAGATAGACTATTACATTAAAATACAATCAATCCCTTTGTCTGCTTAATCACTGTTCTGACAGGCTGAAAGAAAAAAAAAAGACCAAGAATTCCTGCTCCATGTGGTTCTGGGGAGTCACATGCAGGATAAATGGAAAGCCAGACCTAATTTTACCAGGTGCCATTAGGATCCATGGGTTCTCCAGCTTTAC